>WBMY01016349.1:330868-353368 GCA_013397315.1 Donacobius atricapilla
GTTACCTCATGGCGCGGAGTCCCGGAAAGAGGGCGGGCCTCCCAAGATTCCTGTTTTTTAAGCGGTGTCCCAGGGGGTGTACACTTTTTACCTGATTGGCCAGCTTAGCTGTTAGTTCCAAAATGGATTAACAATTGGTTTTTCCTACCATTTATGCTAAACCAATACAGTGAGGATTGTCAATAAATCCCCAAAAGGAATGTTAAAAATATCCTGATTCATATTTACAGCTCCTATGGGATTTGAGTTTGAAACACAAAGAGAGTTCTGCAAAGAGTTTGGGCATGTAAGGGCAAAAGTATCCCCAAAAGCAATAGTTGGACCTTGGTGCAAGTTTTACATGGAAGAAGTACTGCTCCTATCAAGTCTTGCTGGATTTGTGCCAGCATCATGATAGCTTCTAACTGGAAATCCAAGGAGAGGAAAACCTCTCCGAGCTGTTCTGCAGTATGGCTACATGCTCCTAATTGCACAGCAGCAGTTTGGAAAACCGGTCCTTAGAGCACTCTTGCAGACCCTCAGTTTTCCCAGCACATCTCTTAGCAGTGAGAGCCTAGCAGTGGCTCGTTCCTGCTCACTGTCTGGGGGATTTGTATGCTGTAAGTGCAGGTCAACAAGTGAAAAAAATGAGTCTTCCAGTAAACAACAATAAAGAAAGTCTCTGAAGTGCAGTCTCAGAAAGACAGTCTCCTAGGCAGTCTTTAACAGTATTAAATGACTATATAGTTATTATTTATTCATTTCACTCCTCTTACAGGCAGCATCCCTCAAAAATAAGTATTCACCTATCTATATATGTATGAAAGCTGTTTGTCTTTGTTTTTCATATGCTATGTCCTGTGCTCATTTTCTTTGACATTCTACTTTTTTCCAGATGAACCCAGGGTGGTGCTCTGGAGAGCTAGATAATAATGTCAAAATTTGGTGAAAAAGGTATGAAAACATAAAGCCTGAAGAGATATGAACACAAGTATGCTGCTCTCAACCTGCTCTGGTTGTACATTTTGGACAAACAGTAGCATACAGAGGACTTGTACTGAAGCGTTGGGATTCTCAGATGCCCTTAGCTGCCCAAAACTCACTGACTTCTGACTGCAGTTTTTGCCGCTTAGTATTTTATAGGCATGTAAATATCCAGCAGATATATACACAACTTTCAGTCCAAAATAGGGATCTCAAGCAAGTTCTTAGTGGTCCCTGTCTCTGTTGTGCTTGTTGAG
This sequence comes from Donacobius atricapilla, assembly GCA_013397315.1. Taxonomy (NCBI): domain Eukaryota; kingdom Metazoa; phylum Chordata; class Aves; order Passeriformes; family Mimidae; genus Donacobius; species Donacobius atricapilla. The sequence goes on from WBMY01016349.1 coordinate 332,089, forward strand.
GTGGGGAACCAGTGTTTGCCATACCTAGTGGTTCATAGTTCTCCATGCTAATAATCTCCACATTATTAACCAGATATTTCACTTGGTCTCTGCACTTCTTCTCTGCCTTCCTGCAGTGGTGAAACAGTGACCCAGAGGTGGGAATCTTGAGTTCATGTTGCCTTCAGCATGTCTTTTCCATCCAGGGAGAGCTGCAGTCTGCCAATCAAGCAATCCAGCACTTTGCTCAGACTCAGGCATGTCCCTGAGAGGGCTGAAAGGGTTGACAGGACAGTGCTAAAGGCATTTCTACAAGAGTAGTTACTACTTGAATTTTTTGGAAACCACAGGACACAGATAAATCAATCACAGACTAACCACAGCTGGCAGTAGATACATTCACATCTCATGAATGCAAGTGAATTGTCTTCTTGTTTTGTAATTCAGTTGTTTAGTCCCAAGATCAGTTTGCCAGTTTGAATCAGAGCAGATTTCTGTAACTCAGCACTGCATGTCACAGCTCAAGTGAAACAAATGTTCCAGTCTTCTTTGAACTTCTGAGTATTTTGACCTTCAGAACTTGTACCATGAATTTTTCAATTAACTAGCTCATAATTAAATCAACTGATTAAATAAAGTTTTAGTTGATAAAGTACTGCTATGCATTCAGATGGCACAGGAGTTTTAATGATATGTAGATTGTCCCTAAGAACAGCTCAGAAAGAGAATCCATCCTCCTACACAGCTTCATGGGTCCCTTCTGACCACGCAGCCCCCTCACTGCTCAGGCAGCCCACAAAAATGAAGCACAGTGGCCCTGGAGACAGGGATTCAAGGCACTTTGTCTCTGCCCTTGACTCCACAGTCCTGCTGGCCACATTATTCCTGATACAAGCCAGGACGTCACTGGCCTTCTTGGCACTTGGGCACATGTTCAGCTGCTGCCAACCAGCACCGCCCGGCCCTTTTCCATCAGGCCCCTTTGCAGCCATTCCGCCCCCCACCTGTAACTGCATAGGGTAGCTGTGACCCAGGCGCAGGGCCCAGCACTTAGGTGCCCTCTCCTGTTTTGTGATTTGCCTTCTGAGCAAAAGATGCTGGTTTCTGCATAAGTAGACACCTGTCCTAAAATATCATAGATCCCATGAATTGCTCTCTTTAATAACAGCAACCTCCAGAGTTCTCAGTCTTGGACCATCACTGGACACAGACAGCAAATGATGTACGGTGGGGATTTTCCACGTAATTATTGCAGGTACATCAAGACCAGGCCATTCTAGACCTTGCTTGTGCAAAGAGCTTTCCATTGCATATGAACTTCAGCTGGCTTGGGATCACTTACCAGGCTGCACCAGGAAAACTTCTTGACTTAGAGGTGTCATTTGATGTATCCTTTCCCATCCATTAAAGGTCAGCACCATGACAAAACAAAACAGAAAACACATTCTTGAACAAAGTAGTCCATATTTTTCTAAAAGCTCTTTAGGCCAGTTCCTCAATGCAAATCTTTCTTTCAAATGTAGGACTTGATACAATATGCCATATGAAACCATACCTAGTGCTCAGAGTCTAAATTTAGATTCTCCTCAGCACTGAAACTATAGCAGAGAAAAAAGCATTTAACAATGGTCTTTATTTAATTTGACATATCCCTCTTTGAATACATCCCTTGCAAAAACCTTTTGTGCTTTTTAAGTAGGATGATTTCTTTTCTTCATGTAATTCAAGCATGGCATAAAGTGAGAACTACCCAATTTAAAAACCCACACTTGCACAACTAGAAAGATAAGAGAAAGCAAGTCTCAAACAACCAAACTGCTTATTGTTGCAAGTGGAGTGTAAGAGGGAAGAGGGGAGAAGAGGGAGAAAAGTAAAAATGCTAGAAAGAAAAAGCAAAGGGAAAGGAAAAAGTTGCACAGCATTTTGCTGATTCTTCTGAAGATGCATGTAGTATTTACCACATTGTCAATATTTTGACACTGTCACTTAAAGTGGTAGCATTTGGTTTGGTTTGGGGAGGTTATTTTTGTAGACCTGTCTTCTTGCATGCATGTCTTCTGTCAGTATTTCTTCTGTGTTTAGTTTTACTTTTGTGGAAATATACAAATGGGAGCAGGATTCATGGCTACTTCTACCCAAAGTAATAACCTGAAGTTTTGGACATGAGACCTCACTCCTCTACTATGCACTGTAGTGATGCTGGTAACAGACAATAGGATCAGAGGAATCAAAATCAGGCTTCTTAGAATCAAGCAAATGTGCTTAATAACAGAAGGGAACCCAAATCCATAAAATAATTAATACCCTGAAATGGCACTAAGCCGAATATTTTTAAAAACATTTTCAAGATGTATTACTGCATTTTTTTAATTCCTGAACTGCGACATAACACATTTGTTTGACTTAGTGTCTAAAATAAAGTTTTACTACTTTTTATTCCTGCTAGCACTGAAACAATTAACACAACAAAGGGAAAGTGTATGAAATTCCCCATCAGCCCACCCACCAACACATCTCTGAAGTGCATTCCCAACTGAGTAGCCCAGTTTTACCCTTGGCTTCGTAACTGTGGTTCTGTGGGTAAATGTCTCCTACGTGCTGGAGAGGGGATGCAGGTTTGGTCTGTGTTAGGAGAAAGAGGGCACAATTCAATTTTTCAAAACACTGGCAGGTAAGTATTGGGATATTGAGCCCAGGGTAGATCTCAAGTGGGTGTTTAAACAAGTGATGGAAACAAGAGATGTCAGACACCACAAAAGTTCTGAGCAGGATACTCAAAAGGCAGATCTTTAGATGATGGTGCATCTGGAAGTTGAGACCAAGGAATCAAAAAATGAGGAAAAGATGAGTTAAAAGAGAAACAAAGAGACATAGGTTTGTTCCACTGGAAAAAGGGAGGAGTATGTATAGAAAAATTATGAGAGCAGCCCCAACAGACTAGAAAAGAAGCAGCAGTCAGATAAAGAAGACAGGTGATCCATAGGATATGGAAAAAAAAAATAGAAACTGCAGGACTTGGTAAGCATTTTTGCTCACGTTTGCTACTGGCAGCAGGCACAAGGGTGTGCAGTAGGGCTGACAAGATTAGAAAGAAAGACAACTGGCCAGCTGTCCTCCATGGCACTGTTCTAGTCACATTAGAGGTGATCAGGGGTGGCTTCCAGATGAAAATGCAGAAATGAATGAAGTTACCCAAGTCCTTCAGTAAGCAAAGAGCAAATGCAGGACTCAAGAGGCAGGATAAGCTTGTGGGGCAGTATTATGAACAAGGTTCTGGGATATGTGACCCCCCCAAAAAGGGGTTCACAGTGTGAGGACTACTCTCAGGAATGAACTCCCTGTGGAGAACTCTTAGGATTGTAATTGCATGACTGATGAAAGCTTTAAACATGAAACAAAGGGGAGAGGGCTGGGATATTCAGTCGCCATGCCTGATTCTAATGCAAGGCAAAAAAAGAAAAATCAGATAAATGAGATTATTGTAATGGGTAATAGGACACAGAAGGGGAGAGGAATAGGCAGCAAGAGAATATGGGAATAATATTGAAGAGAGGAATGAATGTTTGTGTGATACATTTAATGAAATTTGCTATTTAAAACTGGATTAAAACAGAAAAAATCAAGAGAAATGCTGTGCATTAAGACCAGATATATATAGGAATGGGAATCTCTGGTGCAGAACAAAAGAAAAGGATATTACAAGAACAATAGAAACACATTGGAATAGTAATCTTGCCTCAAACACAGGCACTGAAAGATATGCATTATTTAAAAAAGAAGAAAAGGGAAAAGGTAAAAGGTACTGAGGTTGCAATGCTCATTAACTGATTAAGTAGACTGAAAAGAAATAAGAATTGATTGCTCCAGTAAAACCCAGAAACAGGCTAAGTCAAATATCACTTTTGGAAAGCCTGTAAAAGACAATCTATGGGAATTAAAATAGTGTCTGCCACTCATTTAGTGGCTGGATTTTGTTATGGCTGGAGATCAGCATCTTACTCGCTGAAACTAAGGAAATACATCATTAGAAGAATTTCAAATTCACCATGCAGTAAGCAATGCTTTGAAATACAGAAAGACAAATTATCCTTGCATGAAAGGGACACATTTCTACAGCAAAAAGGGACACATTTCCCAGGCTCTAGAGCAACATCACATCAGCTACAGTTCTGATGAGTACCAAAACATTTCAAGCTAGCCATTTGTAGCATAGAAGTTTGGTCTAAATGACCATGAGTTGATTCAATCTTAAATAAGCAGGACAAAAACAGGCCTAGACCCATGACCTATGATTTTGAACATAAAATGTCCATCAAAACAGAAGGTAAAATCTTAAGATCTATAGAATCTGAAAGTAGCAAGTATTTGACCTCAAGGATACAAAAGATTCCAATAAATTTGCAATCCCATCCCATCCTTGCTACACATAGCAAGGGGGAAAAATCATTGTGGAGTAGGACAAATACTCCCTCACAAAAAGGGATGAGAAAAGACACCAAAAGAAAGAGCTGATCAGCAAAGAAAAATTTATTTAACATCAAAAAGTGCAAGAGAGAAGTACAGATGGGTACAACTCTCTGTGGGAGATCCTGCCAAAGAAACACTCAGTAAGTATGCATCAAAATAAATGAATGAATGGACAAACAAAAACAAATATTGTTGTTGGGGTGTTTTTCACTGGCTCTTTATTCCAGCGATCCCAATGTAACTCAATTTTTACCACAATGTGCTCAGCAAAAAGCAGCATATCCACTTCCAAGACAGACTGCAGCTGGTTTATGCTGGAAAAATCTGTGCAGTATATAAGCCTGCCCTGTCCTGTGTCACTGCAAATGAGTTAAGCATATCTGTTTTACTTTGCAGGGCATTGTGTGTGAGGAAATGCTTAGTTCCACATCTCCACCCTGGGCATTTACTTATCCAGATGTCAACAACACCATAAACCATCTGACCATACCAAACTAATATTGACTACGGGAACTGCATTAGCTTTCATATCTATTCCATAGTGGGTCTTAGATGGTCTTGGAGGGAGTAGACTTGGCAGAAGTGGGTGAGGAGCAAAACACAAGTAAAGAAGGGTGAAGAAATGTATATATTGACTATCCCGGTAAAGGCATTCAGTGATAGGACAAAGGCTTTAAGCGGAAAGAGGGTAAGTTTAGATTGGATATTAGAAAGAAATTCTTTATGGTGAGGGTGGTAAGGCACTGGAATAGGTTGTCCAGAGAATCAGTGGATGTCTCATTCCTGGAAGTGTTCAAGGCCAGGTTGGATGGGGCTTTAAGCAATATAGTCTTAATGGGAGGTATCCCTTCCCACTGCAGGGAGGTTGAAACAAGATGATCTTTAATGTCCCTTCCAACCCGAGCAATTCTATGATGCTTAGGAAAAGTAAGAATTTGAAGCTGGCCTTTGCAGAAAAAATATAATGCAAACAGGCAGAGACGGCACAAATTTCCCCAAACAGTCCCAGTACTGTTCTGTGAGTGTAGACAGGAGGAATCGCACACACTGAGAGTGACCATTAGCCCATGCAGTGTTTTGAGGCAGGGATGGTGTTTATACTGTTTGTACAGTATAAAGCAAGGAGGAGCCATAGAGCTTTGACTCTGATTTCTGAATGCTACTGTAATAAGTACAGAAATTTTTTAGAGCACAGTTTTGGGCCTCAACTACTTTTCACACCAAGCACAACAATGTGTAACAGCAGCTACCTCTATCACTGTGAAATGCAGGGTGCATTCAGGCTTCCTCCTGGGAATACAGAATCCATGGCCAAGTGCAAGAATCAAAATCATATGCCCGGCTGTAGCCAGGGCAAAAGCCATCTAAGAACAGCTTCTGTCATTGTAGCATGCCTGGTATGTCTGGGAAGGATGTGGGATGACCTGTAAAGCCTGAGTCAGTTTTCCATGCTGAACCCTCTGAGGGGCTGGGGTTGGTGAAGGCATTAAAGAGCACCAGGCCCACATAACGTGGTGGTCAGGAATTACTCAGGCAGTATCCCAGAGCTGAGAACAGCCCTGTGATCCCACTGAAAAGCAAATTGTGTGGGCAGCAGTGATCTGCACTATTCATGCAAGGCATGGCGATCCCTAGCAATCCTTTACCAGTCCTTTGATCTCTCCACTGCTATCTCCCAGTGTTACTGGGGTTTTCCTAGTTCATTTCCTCCTCCTACCACTGCTACACGTGTGCTGGAAGTAGCTGCCCTCTGTGTCACTACTACATGATATTGTATGTGACAAATATTCCCAATAACAACTCCCTAGAGATCCAAGAATTTCTTTTGGGGGGTTACAGAAACTTTTCAAAACTTTGGATGTCACACAGGGCATACGCTTTCCCCCAGTGTGAAAATAATGTGTGTGGCTCTGCTCCTTCAGGCGACTTCTCCATGCATCAGGTAAATGATGAATTACCCTGTCAGTCAGAGCTCTTCCTTTCAGGGAGATAAAGAGCATGTGCCTGAATATAAGTTACTTGGTTTTAGCTGCCACACAGCCTCATGGATGGATGTGACAGGTTGTTTCTGTGGCATACAGTCCTGGGAGATAACCCTTAGATTTGGCATGGGATTTTGTGAAGTGCTGCAATACAGTGACCAAACTAAAGTTCGGGCCTCTGAGCATCACCCAATTTAACCAGAAAGATTTTAACCTTTTTGTCATCATGATGTGATAGCCATGAGCGTAGCGAGTCTGGTACAACCAAGTTGGTCCATTGCCAACGAGTCTGAAATGCATTTACATCATGTGGGTGCCCATGCCAAAGAGTTTGGAGCATAAAGAAAAGCTGCACAAGTCCTACTTTATTTTTTACTGTACTGTCTAATAGATGCTCTGTCAAGTTATACATTCCTTGCTGTGACAAATTATTCCTCTTCTCCTGACAGGACCTCCAGCTGAGTCTGCTGTGCTCAATTAGGAGAAAATGCATATTTTAATCCACCCCATGGTGTAGTAACATTTCACTCTGTGGCCTTGGCAAAGGCATCGCTTAACTATTTCTGCAGTGGTTTCACATGCAGCACATTATTATAATGTCAGCAGCATTTCCGTCTGTTCTAGTTTCCCTGGCAGTACTCCCCTAGGCATTGAGATGTGGACAATTAAAGACCACTTTATCATTTTGGAACCGATGATTTCCTCACCCTGATACAGTTCATCTCTACACATCAGCTGCTCCTACTGTCACAACCATCTTTGCTTTTCCAGGCCACTGTGGTCTCTTGGTAAGTTGTTAGGACCACCCTCCACTAGTGGACTGGCAAAAGGTGATCCTATACCCTTCACAAAACAATGCATTAGATCTGTGTCCTCCTTGGTAGTCACAAGCAGTTCCAGATCTCCTTTGATCTCTAACAATGAATGGAGATCCCCACATACCCCCTTAATCATAGAGTGCCTGTGTTATATGGAAAAATGCATTCTCTTTCCAATAAATCATCAGGACTTCTGTGAAATGTCTTCTAATTTTGTAGTTGCACTTGAGAACTACCCAGGCATGACTCAGAAGTCATGGAGAGTTGATGAGATGAGAATCCACGAGACATTACTTTTATGATGCAATATGGCTCTCTTCACTGTTTGCAGGGAAAACAAACAATTAAGGGTTATTTGTGGGGAAAAAACAGTCCGGGGAGAGGAATAAGCTGCACAGGGGAAAAAAAAATATAAGGGAAAGAAAAAAGTGGAACAATCTTTACAAGAAACCAGCATCTCTGTGGAACTATTCAGTCATGCTGGTAGATTCAGGATGAGGTCTGCCCAAATGGATGGCACTGCTCTTTTTTGACTGCTTCCAGGCAATTTTTGGCCCACTGAGTCTCAGAAACACTTCCAGAGAAGTCTTTATTTCAAATTCTGATTTTTAGCCTTCTAATGTTTTTGCAGAGGATCTTCTCACTTGCTGGTTTCTTACCTGCAACCAGAGGTTTGATCATTAAAATTCTTGTTTGCCCAGAACAAACTCAGAGTCCCTGATGTATTCAGTAGCCTGAAAATCCCATTAATTATTTGAAACCTTGGTTAGCTGAATTAATTCAATGTCTTTGACTCAACTTGGATAACAACGGTTTGACTGCATTTTTCTTTATTTTATGTGAAGTGCACTCTCTGGTACTACTTACCCTATTAAAAATATATCTTGCCTTTTAATCAGCACAAGCAAAACAAAGATAAACCTGCTGAAAAGGGCTTTCAAATGCAGTTAAAGTAGCAGAGGAATTATGTGCAAGTCTGTAGAGTATATTTATGGTTATAAAACATCATATAAAAATTTAATTGGTACCTATGAAAGACACCAGCAGCTGTGTTGAGAGGGTTCTCCACAGAACAGCTCAGCAAGGCAGCAGTAGAACAAATGTTTCTCTTCTCAATATACCTGTCCTGGAACTCAACTGCTAAATGGCCAAACCCACTTGGCCCTTAACTTCTCTGATGTGGCCAGTCAAGGTTGGCCAGGAAAAGGTATCAGTCTGATCAAACACCTCTGGTTAAAGTTTCAAGGCTTTGTGTTAGCAAAGGTAGCCAAAGCAAGGAAACCAAGTCAGTTTGAGATTAGGATTGCTGTACTAAAAACTTCTCACATTCATTACAACACATGTGCAAGTCAGCAGAGCCATCCACTGTACCTCTGATGGCTCTGGTACATGGTAGGCCATCTAGTCTGTTATAACTATCTGGGTGATCCCACGACTCCTGAGGAAAATCTATTGGCAATTACAGGCCTCTGGGATATGTCAGCTCCCTCATTAGCAGTAAGTCTGGTAGCTACTTCAAATACAAAAGCAGAGATACGTGCACAACACCATGGACTTTCAGTAATAGCACCTCATTTCTGTGGGTGAGCACTGAGGCCTCACTTCTCGTGACTCGAGCTGCCCAGTGGTCATTTTGACACTGCATCCCTGTCACATTTTGTGGTGGGTGGGCTGCACAGACTCTGCTGCTGGAGAGCTAGCTCAGCCATTAACTCCTTTGAGACAGTTGCTATTGCATTTTATTGTAGCTCTGTGCTGGATCTGAAACAGTGCCTTAGCAATGAAAAGCTCCCCATGAGATACGGGAATATCTCATTAGCAAAATTACTTTTTTCCAAGAGTGGTTTTTGTGTAAACATAAAGCCCTTCATTTACAATGAGAGCATTTCGGCAAACATCTCTTCTTCCTATTTTAATGTCATTTAAAAGAACATGTATTTTTTTCCTTGTACCCACATGGAGAGGCGCAAGTTCCTTCAGGAGTTGTCTGATGAGGTAGATTTTTCCAGCAATGGCAGGTGCATACACAAATGTAATCTTGGTGTGACTTCTGTTTAGTTGTTCTCCTGTTGCTTAGCTTCTTTATCTTAGCTAGCTTAATCCTAGCCCTGTTGTTGCAGGATCTTTCTGTATTGTTGTTTCACATGTCTCACGCTGCAGAAAAGAGCAGAGGGAAGATGTCTCATAGGACTTATTTGAAGCAGTTGCAACCTGCCTGGCTGCCCAGTACAGCCAGCTCATACCACATTCAGTCAGAGGCACCAGTCATCCCTCCCGCACCTGCAGCCATTCTTTACATCCCAGCCCTTATTTACACCCTATTGGAAGTTAATCAACACTTGATGTGATTTTTTTTTTCCCAATTAAGTAACCAGGAACAAAGAGAAAAGGTGAGGAACGGTTACAGGAAATTCGGTTAGAGAAACAATGACATATTGATGAAAAAAACTTACCAGACAAATAACTTTAGGGCTAAGAATTAAATAGTCTTGAGTTGTTTTCACAGGTACAAAACAAGCAAGTTTGGGAGTTTGTCACCAGGCCTTGAAAGAAGAATGCAGGAAAGAGATTGATAAGGCAGGAGAAATGCAACGGGCAGCATTTATCCAATCCACATTGCAGAAATAAGATGGGGGATTTAACAGAGGCTGTAACTCCTGCACAATTCACAGAAATGGGGGGTAGGACAAGGACCAGCTGGAACAAATACTGACTGAGCAGCCCCAGTGCAACTGGGCAGGCCAGAGCACCGGTAGACAACTGATGAACATCTGGGTGATTGGATGTGCTAGCAATCCTAGAGGCATGGGAGTACTCCTCCCTGTCAAAAGTGACCATACAGAGATCCCTGTAACTCTGTAAGGCTTAGGACATAGATGTTCATATCTTATACCCAGGGTAGATTTTTCTTGCCCTATTTTCACCAGGTTAAACTTGTATAAATTTATCTCAGCTTCCCATCCCACTGGGGGTGCTGAAGCATTCAAATGCAAAAGTGATACTTGTTTGTACATTTTTGGTGACAGATTTCTTAGTCTAGAAGACAGAAGGATGAGCAAAAACTTAAGTCAAAGCCTTCATCTGGCAAAGGAAATGTTTTCCAGCTGCAGCTAGGAGCTGCCAGCCTGCAACCAACAAACCCTGAGGGAGCAGTGTGGTCATCCAGACATGGGAGAGAACTTCCTTCTGAACATGTTCAGGGACAGAAGCACACTGACAGCCAGTCATTGTGTCAGAGTTTCTATCACAGTTTTGGGATGCAGATGACAAAGTAAAGCACGTTAAAAACCGGCTGATAATGAAACGAGCTGTGAGGTCAAAAAGGGCACAACCAGTGACAGAGTTTGAGGTGACACCCAGCACTCCTAAGTGACAGCTCAGTGCCTTGTCAGAGCATGTTTTCTCAAACTTTCCTACCCACCCCTGAATGCGACAGCAGCATATTTGCATGCCACATCCACTCCAGTGAGCCTCACCTTCAGGAAAAGGGTACCAGCTAATTAGGAGCAAGCTCTCTGATGATCAGTTCATTTACAATTCCTCCCAAGCATGGGTTTGGGATTGTATAATACAAGGCATAATACCGGCCACTCCAATGAGACAAATCAAGAGAGATGTGCAAATGAAGAGATGAGCATTTGTCCTTGAGGGAGGACATTTAGCATACCTAGAAACACAACCATTTTTAAAATTAATTAATCCCCTTAAGGAATTGTGAGTGATGGATTAGAGACCTTAACTGGGGAAGCAGTCTGTGACACGGTGTGTGTTTGAAGAGGCACTGAAAAAGGATGTGAGATTGCAGTCTCACGTGCTTAAGCAAAACCATCAGCCTCAGAGTGGAACATATTTATTGGCTGGGGAAGGAGAGGCTCAGGGGGACCCTGAGCTACGTGCAAGCAGAGGAGTACCTGTGGCACCTACTGCTGTCCAGCCAGCCAGCTGTGAGAGCAGCAGCGTGAAAAGATGAGGGGGAAAGCTTAAAACATCACCAGGGAGGAATATAGCATGCAATGACATTTTTGAAACATATTCTTCACTCTGAGAATGGTCCAGATAAGCAAGGTAGCAAACAATATGTTGATTTCTTATTTAAATGGAAAAGAACAGCAGGACATTGCTTAAAATGTGCTCCCTTACTAAATCTGCCTGCTAGTTTTCGAGTCTGAGTCACCTCTATCTTAGTATGCAATGTATTCCACCAAGTAATGAGATTTCTTTGAGTTTCCACTGTATTAGATTTCTCTGCACATCAAATATTTAATAAGAATTAGCATCCAGCCATCCTCCCTCCTCCCCTCCACAATAATATTAACTTCTACTGAGACACCAACATTTTGCTATTCACAGTGCTGCTTTAAAGGGTAACTTTAAAAGTCCTGTATATTTTTCCGAGGGATTTGCTCTGACCCTTTGCAAACACACAGTAATTAAGAAAAAGGATGACCAGCAGAAAAAGGCATGGTAAATGGTAAACTGAAGGTCTGCAAAGAGACTTCTCATTAGTCTTTGTGTCAGTTACAGTATCTGAGGAACAATTTCATAGCAATAATGTATTTATTTGATGTGGCACAGATATCTGGGCTCACTGTTACGGGTGGCATTTGCTCTTAATGCTTAAAGTACCTCTTTAACAAAATGGCACTCCATAAAAATTTAGTGTGTTCCTGCTGTAATTAAAAAGCCCTAGTCATTTTTGCATTTATGATATAAACTATAATAGCTGTAAAATCCCACAATTAATTTGTGCCAACATTTCATACTTGAGAAATTCTCATTACAAATTTCATTACTTATTCACTTATCTGTAATTTGTCCTATATAACCTAAAGAATATTAACAAATTTAGAGTCACTTTTGCTCTATTAAAAGCTAAATAGAAAAGCCTTTCACCTAGCAAGCCAGTTGTGATAATATTCTCAAGCCTGCTCCAAAATGGTGGTCAGGCTACACAGAAAGAGATATTCTTTATGAAGCACAAGCTATGAACGACAGCCTAAAGCCCTTTGGAAACTGCATGATGTATCCCAAGCTGTTCCACTGCACCCTCATCAGTTTAAAAGCATTACAAGGTTTGAGTGTCTTACAATGTGCCTATGAAGATGACACACAGCCAAGGGCAGGACTGGCAATAAAGCAGCAAGAAAATGATCTCTCCAGCCAAGAGTGACTATGCAACATCCAAACAACAGGGATTTCTGTTCCCTCTTCAGTTTGCTTCCTGCTGATCACGATGATAATTTGTTCTCTGTATGTCTGCAGGACTTAGGGGGCTGTAAACTCTTGAGGGGTTCTGACACAAAGTCCCAGTTTCCCTACAAATAAGTGATGGTGCTACCAGAACAGGGCAAAAGAAAGGACCAGCAGGAGAGGGCTGCATACGTGGGACAACAGGATGGGGAGATAAACTTACTTCTGCTGCTCTGTAGTTTCTCCCACCTGCTGAATTCATACAGTGTGACAGCAAAACCACCCAACTGCTCTTGAAATTTTTACCATATTTTCTTCATGGCTTTTTCTTCTCTGTCATCCCATATGGGGCCAGAGCTCCAACCCAACAGATGACAGAACTCCGCTGAAAGCAATTGAAGTAAAGAAAATGATGTCCAAGACTGCTGACCCTCTCTTCCTCCATCCAAGGGCAGTCCAGCTCTCCCCAACCTGAAAACAGCATTTCCAAACATGCCTTTCATGAACTGTCACACTCTGTTTATTTTAACTCATTTTTACTCAAAAGAGGATGCTTTACTCCTTTCCTAGTTCTTGACTACACGTTTGCAGGACAGTACCACTCATCTTAGTCACTGTACTAATGGGATATTCCTGCCAAGTCTTGTGTATGATCGTAAAATACAATGACAATAGAAGCCAGGAGGGAGCAGACAGGAAAAGTTGAAACTCAGATTGGTCACCTGGCAAAGAAGAAATAAAAATATTTTCTTCCTTAGGATGCTAAGCCTAGAAGTCCAACTCCACCAAAAAAAGAATAGCCCACTGAGCAATTTGTAATACAGTTACAGTCGCACAAGCTTCAAGCATGTCCTGAGTGTTTACTGATATGCTAAGAAAGAAGTTACAATCTCCTAAAAGAATAGCTAGGGTGAAACAAGAGAATATAAACTGGTGTTTCATCAACCTTACTTAACTGAGAACTCTTTAAAAAGTACAAATACTAAGATTTGATACCAATGGGAAAAATTAATTTTGACTGACTTTGCATCTTGACTTTGCAAACATTATGGAATCCACTATAATCCATTATGCAAAATAGAAGGATGATGGAAAACAAGGCCTAAAAACAAGTAACTTCACCTCCCTGCAACAGAACAAAGCCCAGACACACTGTATCCGGACAATGTTTCTAAAAAATAATGTTCACAATGAACAGAGACTCAAATATGAGTACAGACATCTGTACTATATGAAGACATGCATATATCCTCTCCATCCCAACAATATATAACACTATATTGGCATTTTACTAGCTTTTATAACGCATTCATTTTATTTCAATCTGTAATTAACTTCCACAAAATTTAACTGTGAGACAGGAAATTACTATTCTAGCATAAATAATCTTGCTTCTGAAAATGGCAGCCTTAACACAACCAACAACACAATTCATATATGAAAGAAAATGGCATACTTACTAGCTTTGTGTGCTCCATATTTCATAGAGTACTGTGATGTAAATTGAAATTTTATATGATTTAATAAACTTACATGATAGTCAAGTACCCATATAACTGTAACTAACAGTACTCCTCTCTTAATCAGGGCTCTCTCTACAGGTGAGGCTCTCCTTCATTATCAAAGCTTATGACAAACCGGACACTATTAAGGTACCTTCAGAAAAGTACATTTACAGCACCACAATCCTTCAAATATCCTCCCTTAATTCTAGAGAACAGTTGTTGTAAAAGGGAATATAAGACCTACCTTTCTTCCACCATGACTCAACTTTGCAAACAAGTTATCCAGCATAAATTCCATGGCTCTGTATAAAAAAAACAGTGGCAACAAACAAATATACACATTTACAGGCACGTGTGGGGATTTGTATCAAGATGACAGACACTAAAATGGAATAACAGAAAAATTTGGAAAGGAGAAAGATTTATTTGGCCTCAAATCACTGGTTAGTTCAATAGATTATACACAAAATTTAAAGTTTCTTTGTCTTTGGTGCATTAGAGGCAATATACGATGCCAGCTGTTATCTTTCAAAAACTTGCTGGCCCATCTAGACAAATGGACCTCTGTAAAAAGAGGAATGATGCTCAAGGCTCCTGGTTAAAACTAATTGTGTTCTCCTTAAAACCTGTGTAGTGCATTGTGTATACTGGATACACACACCCCACTCTGCAGCTGCCTTAAGAACAAAGAGCATCAGTGCTCTGACACAGCTGTTTTTTTACGCTGGGTGCCATCCCTTTACTTGCCAGCATTATGATCCCTTGACATTCCTCCCTGTGGAAATAAAGGGTGCCTGGTAATTAGGGTCAATATTTAGCCTGGGTATCTGCAAAAAAAGTATCAATGAAGGAATGATTCAGTCAGGCCACTACATTCCCTATGAGCCACCCTCAAGCCTTTGCAAACAAGTCAAGTGAATGAAAGATGTTCCAGTTGCTCCCTTTGCTGCATGAAATGTCAGCAGAGCTATAAACAGGGGCTTTCAGAGGCAGAGGAATTGTCACTGGTTTTTGTTCTCTGCTTCTAAGTTTTAAACATGACCTTCCACCCTAGGCTTTTTATGTATTTTTTCACTCCAGAGTACAGACCATTGCCCCTAAATTCATGCCTGAAATACATTTTCCGTGTTTGCAATACTTTTAGAAATTATGTTTATGGAATATCCTTGGAAGAGAATGAACTCTTTATTCATAATACATAAGCTTTACATTTTTAATAACAGAATTAGACCTTCACTGATTTTATAACTATACTATTAGCCAACACACTCTGGTTTCAAATTAATTTGAAATAACTCACACAATGACTTTCTGCAGTCAGGATTGGAGAAGCATGGACTTTGAAGTAGGCAGAGTCTGTTAAATTAAGCGGTAATTGCAGCTACCGCTAATGAAAGCATGGAACATTTTCCCTATTCCTTTGCACATAGCCTGGATTTCTTCTGCGACAGCAGAATGGATGAGCTGCTGATCACCTCTTGCTAAAATCTGATTTCAGAAGTGACACAAAGGTCTCTGAATAAACTGCCTTTCTCAGTATATTTTCCCTGCTTATTGTATCATGCAAATAGGTATCCTGCATAATGATAACTTAAATGAACACCAGCACAAATTCCATGCCACCTTCTCATTAAAGAGCTATGATCAACATTTTCCAACCTCAGTAGGGTCACATCCCACTGTGCTAAGAGACGTGCAAATGCACATGACTAGAGACCTCTGTAGATCTCAGTGACTCGCTGCTCCAAGGGAAGTAAAACTTCCCTTCAGGACATGTGTGAGAGCTTTTCTGAGGGAAGACTGTAATGTTTGCCAATCTCTAACGTAACCAGGGCCTAGCTGTAGTGTTTAGGTGCTGCTAAAATGTCATTATGTATTAAACAAGCCATATGAATCCGTAGTGCATACACATGCTGGACTTCAAGACTGCTAAGAAACACACATGATTAGGGAACAAAAAGTATCTTAGGGAAAATAGGTTTTGGCTAATGTCTCAGTCACTAGATCCTAATAGTGTGTGGAGGGGTTAATTTCAAAAGACACAGCGTCTGCAAATAAAATGTTATACTATCTTGGAGTGGAAAAAACTCATCTCACCCTTCCCTCCAAAGTCTTCTAATATCTTAAATTTTCACAGGGCTTAATACTGTGATATGGAACTCAAAAAATCCCAGCTACTTTTGTAAGTGCTACTACAAATTACTTTCGTAAGTGCTACTACTGCTACTACCTGTCACTACACCAAAATCCAACATTATCCCCACATATCAGGTGAGGGAGTAGCTGGTACTGTTTGCTTTGTCTGTGTACTTTAGAATTATCTGCTTTCTCTTCTGCAAATATTTCTATGGCTGAGTCAAATAGACTGACACACACTAAGAAAGGCCACTGGTGCTGGGCAGTTTCTAACCATGGAGGAGAAAATATTCTTTACTATTGAGGGCTGACAGGTCCCCACATGATAAACCTGTCAAAAGTGTTACGTAGCATTGTTGTCTGCATCGCAATCTGTTTCCCAGTAACTCTGGGTCTGAGTAGCAGTAATAGAATTAATTATACTTCATTTTGCTGTCTTTAACAGTATTGACCAAATTTAAGAACAAATGAGAAGCGCTTATCAAGCTTGAAGAAAATAATCCATCAGTGGCACAATTTAAATTCTCTGCAGTTCTCTTATTAATCAAAGTAACACTTACTATCCTATCTTCACTTCCCATTAACAGTCATTAAGCACTGTTGC
The DNA here is from genome assembly GCA_013397315.1 of Donacobius atricapilla. Classification (NCBI taxonomy): domain Eukaryota; kingdom Metazoa; phylum Chordata; class Aves; order Passeriformes; family Mimidae; genus Donacobius; species Donacobius atricapilla. The sequence goes on from WBMY01016349.1 coordinate 348,770, forward strand.
TGATTGAAGCAATTTCTTTAGGGATCTCAACCTCATTTTTAAGAGAACCTTCTACAGTGGAAAACAATATCATACAGGAACAGTGACTTCAAAAGAGGAAGAAGGTTCTTCAATCATGTTCTGACCTTGACATTTCCCTGCAGCAGAAGTGCACAAACTACACAACCAACATGCTCTAAACTTCTGACTTCTTTCTTCCAGCAGCAGCAGTGCCCCTCTATTAACCAGGGAGGAAAACACCATTTCAAAAAATAGTTATAGGAAGCAGGTTAAGTGTCTGTAATTATTGTACTGGCCTGCAACAGTGATTATTATGTGTAGAGCCTTTTCATACACAGAGAACTTATAAACAAACAAACAAACAGACAGACATCTTGTTCTGTCATCTTACTGTAAACCCTCAGAGAAATCCAAGCTGTGATAAATCTCAAGGGTAATATATGGTACAGGAAAGATTTCTGATGCTGACTTTTTCTCCCCATTATAAACAATGTCACAGATTGATAGCTTTTGTTGGAATAAATGCAATTCTTCTCAGAGGAAACCTAGTACCTGGATGTAACACAAAGGGGCAGGGAAAAGCCTGGGCTATAAGCACTGAGCTGCAGCAGCACAAATCAATATGTGTTCAGGGCTGTGGGTGCATTGTCTGAGCTCTACACGGTCCATCCTGGGCTTGTAGGTGGGACATGACCACATAGGGTAACAAAAAGCTTTTAAAAAGCATTTCATGATTCAGGGGGGTTCCTGTGACTCTCTGCACTCTCAAGGAGTTTATTCTGTGGAGGGTGCTTTATGGGTGCCTTGCAAGGTCCTCAAGCTCACTGATTTTACAAGTCTTCATCTTCATTGTCCCCTAACTCAGCATTTCCCAGAGTATTTCAGTTTTACTGCTTTAAACAGTTCTATGGAAAATGGTAGTTTTCCTAAACAGCACTGCAAGGCTGGAGAAATCAGGGCTAATCCTTATTTAAGCAGTAGCAAAAATGCCAACCTGGTGTCATAACCAGGTTTATATGCAAGGCAGATGTTCATCACATCACAATTCGGTTCAGAAAAGACATATTTCAAAGTCTGAAAAATGCACCACACCATTTCCACATTTCTCTCAGAGAGGGGTTTTTACTGACTGGGCATTTTGGTACCCATCTGGATCTTGGCCTTTAAACACGAACTTTTATGACTGGAGTATGGCTGTGGCCAAACCAAAGCTAATATCAGCCTTGTTTGACTCAAGCCTCCAACATTCAAGAGCTCGTAAGATTGATCATGAATGTTCACACTGTGAACTATTTCCGAAGTTTCCCACCCATCATACTGAGTAACTGAGTTCACTTTATCCTTCTGGGGAAGAAAAATCCATCAGTGGTACTAAATATAGAGTCATCACTTCTGCTTAAGAAGCACTTGACCTGAAAATTAGCGACTGCCAGGGAATATTTTAGGGAAGAATCACCAGATATCTGCATGGATCTCATTCTGTCAATGTCTCACTTGTCAAAAAACATGTTATTGGCCTGAGAGCCATTGGGTCTATCCTAGTGCAGCTATTTAACCCCCACTGCCACAGCCCTTCCACTTCAGGGAAAGAGAGAAAGAAGATAAAAGTTTGGCTGTGTGTTCTGCCTACTTTCCACGTCCACTTGTGTTTACACTGTATGAAAATAAAATATGACCTCGGAATTTGGTGGCCACACTGCATTTTGATTTTATTTCTTATATAAACAGTAGGCTGAGTATCAGGTTGGCAAAATTCAGTCTTAAATAAAAAGAATGAAAGACCACTTCACTTCTATGCCACTAACTACACAATTCCAGATCCCACTATATGAAATGTTAGAATAGATTTTGGATCAATGTAATACCTACTTCCATTAAGCACTTTAAAAGGAAAATGTCTTACCAAGTGTCCCATTAGGCTGACAAATTTACAACACTATGAACAGAAAACCAGAATACAGGATTGTGTTCATGGAGCATGTGGATTTCAGCTTTGTAGTATTTCTTCATCTATATGAAGAACATTGGATAGCCTACCACATACTTACTTTCTCACTATTTATCAGGTCCAGACATGTATTAAAGTAAATTAACAATCAATTGTGGAGTGAATTATGGCAACTGTAGTGGGACTGAGTAGGTGCACATGGGAACATAGTACATTTAAGCTTCCATCTCTGCATATGTCACTTACCATTAACGCTAAAGATGATTTGGGGGAAAATCTTTTGCCATGTACTCTCATACAGAGGACAGCAGCCTGGCAAAACCAATGCTGTAGGGTGGGAACATTCAGCTCTATCCTTCAGTGGATCCATGTGGAGGCATAAAGCTGTGCTGGTAGAAAATCTAAGATCTCTCTTGATGTACATATAATTGACAGAGTAAAATAATTTAAAACAAAGGAAGTATAGGAATAAAAACCACTATAAGATGGGAAGGCTCCTCACACAAAATCTTACCTTCTCTTTCTCCTTCTTGAGTTCAGCCCTGGTTTTAAGTCCCGTAAACCAGACAGAATACAAAGCCACTAATTGGAGCACAGCTATTGAAATAATTCATGCCATAGCATCCATAGCTTTCTGTCATCTTTCTAGGGCACTTGGGCTGCAGCAGCTATGTATTCTAATAAGTTAGCTCATTGCATTATATAGCCTGTTAGTCAAACGATTTGTTGGGCACAATCTGTTCCCAGTCAAGCCAGGGAAGGCTGTTTGTGCAACTACAATGATATTTTACAAAAAGTAAGCACATTTAATACCATAGTCACAGAGCTATAGATATGTTTGTCATATTAAAATGGACAGATATATGACAGGACTAGGGGAAAAAGGTAATTTTTAATCTTACACTTTTAATTTTTAATGTGAGCACCATATTATGATAAGTGCTTCCAGGACATCTTACATAACAGAAGAATAAAATATCTCTGCACAGAACCAAGAGTCATATAATGTTGAAGGTCACTTGCCCTACAACTTCACAAAGAATTCATTGATATGAAGTAAGAGCAAGGCAAATAGTTGCAATTAAAATATGTTAAACCCAATAATGAAAAAACACTGGCTTTTGTTTACTCTGGAAGTGAGCAGGAACCACATTACCTCTGCAAACTATTTTCACTTAGCACAATTCAGGCGGAATTATTGCCATGACCTTTTAAAAATGTACAAGTGTGGAATCGATAGCCTTTCAGAGGCACCACTGTGGAGGCAGAGCTGGCCATGCAGTGGTGGCGTGTATTTCTGCATTAGAAGGCAGCTGAAACCTAATTATCGTCAATCACGCCGAGGTAAGCCAAGGGGGTGACAAGCTCTCCTTTTCAGGCAGCATAGGTGGGCACGTGTCTGTGGGGATGCCCTTGTGTGCATGAGCACGTACCCACTGCTCTTCCAACACCCACTAGGCGAGACTTGGGGATGAGTTATAGGCAGTGTCACTCTTTTACAATAACAAACACTGGTCAGAAACAGCAACCTGCAAATGATGTACAGGGAACTGGCAGGCTGCCACCATCCCGCAGACCTTGCAGCCACAAACCACACCAGATCACTGAGGTCATCACAATTCCTTGGTCTCCAGCCATCCAGTATTAAAAAATAACAGTCAGCTTATCAGCAACATTGCTTAATTGCTTAATTCTTATGCTAGGACAGCATAAGACACCCCATGTTGATATTTCTTCCTTCTCCTCTCCCACAGCACTAGTCCTTACAGTTCATCATCAAAGGTCATGAACTGAGGTGGAGAGTGTCACACAAACCTCCTACTGCCACAGGTGTTTGCATCAGTGCCACTTCTGGAGCCATTGAGAGAAATTTGGAATGTTCAGCAGAAGCTAGAGCAAATTTTTTGTAAATTAATCTCTCCACCTGAAGAAAGAAAGAAAGAAAGAAAGAAAGAAAGAAAGAAAGAAAGAAAGAAAGAAAGAAAGACAAAGAAAAAAGAAAAAAAGAAAAAAATAAGAAAAAAAAAAAGGCTTGTTTGAGTCAGTGACTGATTCTTCCAGAAATGCCTATTTGTTTTTGAAACTTCACCTGCTAGGGGTAAATCAAAAATTCAGGCTTGCTCTCCAAGGTGCTGGCCAGTCTGGCTCATCAAAGCACTGGAGTGCCTGTGCCACCAAGTGAGTGAGTCATTTAGGTGTCCTCAGTTTAGTGACAGCACCCTGAGCACCATCACACCAATCCTGCGCTGCCTCTCCCATGGGAAGATTGATCCCAGTAAGCAGAAGAAGCACAAATACTTCTGATTCCTCCCTGAGTTTGTGGGTTAGTCCCCAAAACCTGTAAGCAAGATCTAAGATGTGGCTCGGTGCTACTGGAGGGAGCAGTGGGATTTAGGGAACCTAAGTACAGAAATATGCCCAAGACCTGTGTGCCTTACTAGTGAAGCAGGAATACCATCAGATCACTTAACACTCATAAAGAGTGCAGGTCAACAAAAAAAGTTACTTTCTCTTTATTGCTGTTAAACCAGCTTTAGCTCTTTTTCCATATGGGAAATTATTTGCTATGTTAATGTCCACTGAATTTACATGATGACAGGACCTACCACACAACCACCACACAGAGCATCCTTTAGTATTCTGCTTCACAG
>WBMY01016349.1:355868-357184 GCA_013397315.1 Donacobius atricapilla
CAGGAAGCCCCCCACGCACCCTTCCTCTGCCACATTTGATGTTTGTACTGCGGACAGTGTGCAGGCACAAACCTTTCTGGCTACAGCCTCCTCCTACTCCAATGGCAGATTATTTGGCATTGCCTTCCCATTTCTCTTAAACCACATGGCAATTTTATTCACCATAAGACCCGGACACCTGATACACCAAATGGAAAACCTGCTTGGCTGTCCCTGAACATGATTTGGAGATGACCAAGAGAAAAGAAAAAAAAAAAAAGGAGAAAACCCCCAACACATTCATTGTCTGGGTTTCTCTGCCGCTTTTGCAGAGTACATTGCAGTGTGTCTCAACAAAGGCTTTTGCTCGCCTTGGAGACATGAAAGGGGGACATCTCCCTTCACTTCAGAGAGCCGCGACGCACACACAGCATTATTGTGAAATACAACCTCGCTTGTACCCTGCAGCAGGGTTTGCTCCAGCAATGGTGCACTTTGGAGACCAATTTGTTTAGCTGATCACTGTCTCTTTGACGTGGCTGCAAATGTTACCTTTCTTTTTCAATCAAAAACACAGCAGGGTGTGCCATCTGTTTGGCACAGCCTTCCCTCTCTTCCCCGATGCCTTTTTGTGCAGATCATTTTACATGGCAATTTGCACGGATCTTTTATACCTTGATTTTGGTAAACATTTCTGTTGTCTTTTTTTAAATAACGTGTCGCTCAACTGAGTATCTTCAGTGTATAAAAAAAGAAAAAAAAGAGGGATAAAAAAGCATTGTGATCACAGGCAGGAAAATAGAATAAAAAGTGGTTTAAAAAAATATTTTCCAAGCAAATGGTCTGCCTGTCATTACATTGATTATTTAAAATAGACATGTTTACCAAGACCGGCTAACGCATTTTACACTGCTGTGTTCCACATCATTTTCCTCCTTATATTTTACCTGGCAGGCACAGCTAATCAGAAGATTAATTTAACCATTTGAAAGACCTTTTTAAAGCAGGTTAACAAAAAAATAGCCACCGTATTAAATTGTCATTATATAACAAAAGCTAGCAGTAAAGCGGTTAACTATTTTTTCTCCAGCTCAGATGCTGCTCAGAGCAATGAAACCCCCTAAAGTAGGAACAGATGATCAGCACCACAAGCCGAAGCCACGGGGATGCTCATGGAGTTGTGGATGCCTTGCAGCATACAAATGAATTATCCTCATTCTTTTCTTGCCGGAGCATATAGGCCAGACCTCATTAGGATTCAATATCGCTCTGCTTTTCTAATGTTAATGTTCCAGTTATATAAGAAACGTGAAAAGGGGCTACATATTGGGGGGGGG
>WBMY01016349.1:358981-393292 GCA_013397315.1 Donacobius atricapilla
GGGAGGTGGGGGGAGGGACGGGGGGACTATCCTTACCTATGGACCTGATCCAAAGTCTATTAGAAGGATGAGAATGTTTCTATTTGCTTGAGTGGACTCTGGAAAAATCCCTTTCTGTTCTCAGAAGAGACAACAGACAAAACTGAAAGCTATTTNATAATCTGGTATTGTACATTCAAAACAATACATGATATTGTGGATGCCAGTTCCAAGTGTCTCTTTGTGGCTATTAATACGTATTCCTTTAACGCCTGTATTTATTTTTTGTACTCCAGCTAAATGACTACATGATATTTAAGATATATTTTTCTCTTTTTACTTTATTTTTCAGGTAGTGCTGTTAGTCCTTCTTTAAGAAATCTTAAAGCCACCATTTGGTTTATACATTTATTTGATGTGTAGGTGTCCTTTTCCCTTCAGCCAAAGAAAGATCACTTTTTACTACAAGTCCTCAGAAATGTTCATTATTAACCTGGAAACTATTGCATATGTGATTTTTTTCATAGGCAAATAAAACTTTTATATTTATTTTTTGCATAAACCTATTTGGGGGCTTCTTCACTAACCAGTTTAAAGTGATTTGTCTGATCTGGAGTGAATTTTACACATGCTAAGTGTGCCTAAACACCAACTACAGATTCTTCTGGTTTTACAAAGGTAAGAGAAAGGAAGGCAGCTGAAATGGAAAGAGCTGTCAGCAACACAGCCTTGACGAGCAAGTGCTTCTACATCAAGTTAAGAGCACTGTCCTGCATTTAGTGCAGTATCCATTTTAAAATTTAAAATGTCTTTAAAAATTAAGGCAGCAAATAGGCTATAATGTTGCTCCTGTCAAAGTATGTTTCCATTACAATTAAGAAATCAATATGCACAATTTATTGCTAAAAGATTATGCATAAAGAGGAGCACATAAAAGGTACCATTGCTTAAACCTTCCTGGCTTTCCTTTAGCTACTGTTTAGCTACTTTTCCCCAGAAGCCAACTCATTAAATGCCATCCAGTCCATTCCATAAAAATGCTGTATGGTCCCCACTCTCACAAATAAAAACAAAGATGATAAAAAACGGATAAAGAGATGTCAGTTTGCAAAGAAAATACTGGGTTGTATTTCCTGAGAGCTGCACAAGCCAACTCACAAACTTGAAATATTACAGATTTGGTTTTACAAGTCAATCACAGCAATATATTTGGCCTTGTAATTACTGTCAGTTTTGACAGGGAAGGCAATAATTTTTTTTCCTGACATGTGAGTTTCAATAAAATCAGGTAGCCACCTCACAGAACACTTTCTTACAGGGAATTAAAAGGACTTCTCATAGAGATAAAGAATAGTTCCAGGATAAAATATATGTTATACATTCAATTCAAGAGTATAGGAAATNTTTATCTTTTTCTCTATTTCCTAAGGCACCCCACTAGTTAATGAACAGTAACTACCCAAGGTGAATAAATGGCTACAATGTGATATTGTAGCTATTTAGCTTAAAAAAAATCCGAATTAAATGCTTTCCATTTCAACTAGAATCACTGGAACACTGTATATACTCAAAATTGGTTTGCATCTGTCACAGTCAGCCACACTTTGAGGTATATTATACTTTAAAGAATCCTTTACCCTTTGAAAAATATACTAATTGTGGACCAAATTAATTACTGAAGTTATGCACGAACATGCTTGCTGGGTAAGAAATAGTGAACTTAGTTCCTGCTTGGAGACTGTGAACCTGAGGATAAGAAACACATAAGCCCACAGAGCAGCAGCATTTTTAGTATCCCAAGCAAAGAATAAGACTGGGCTTGTATTTATTCTGCCATTTCAGAGCAGTGTCAGCTCACTGCTGAATTACAGAATTGCAAAAAACTGGCCTGGAACAGACTGCAGGAGGTGATTTAGTACATGCCTCAACCCCAAGGCAGGAATCGCCATGGTTCAGTCATTCCTAGCAGGTGAGTTCATTCCCTGCAGGTTCTCCAAATCCTCCAGAAATGGAAATCACAGAAGCTCCCCAGGCCCCTACTGCCCTCACCACTGGAAAGCTTCACCTTGTTCCTGGTCTGCCGCTACCTGGAAGCAATGTAAGCCTGTTATTTCTTGGTGTCATCCATGATTAACGTGATCCCATTTAGCAACTAGGGGTGTAAGACTTACTGAGAACAAAAGGCCACTCAGGCATTCCTAACATGAGATGGAACAAACGATAAAAATTACTGATTTGGAGTTTCTTCTAGAGTTTCCTCTGCCAGCCACCCTTCCCTCAGAATGGGTGGAATTACACCCTGGGCAGACCGGAGCAGACACTGTGCAAGCTCCTGGCAAGGAGCTGTATTTCCTGCTACTTTCAGAACCTGCAACTCCATTAAGTTCTCAGAATAGGACTTAATTATGAGAGCAATAAATTTGGCCGAGAGAAAATAGAATATACTAGGAGACATAGGGACTCTCAGTGGACCATATACAGATGTTATAATTCTGTGTCAGTATACTCATATAACAAGATAAATCCCCACAATTATAGACTGACTCCTTGGCTGAAAGGAGAGGCACAGCCAAAGCATTCATCTGCCATTGACAGCTGTCTATAATAAAGATTCCTGAAGACAGTACCACTACCTGCCCCTACACAATTCCAATTTGATAGGGAAATGGAGCAGATAGTGAAACAGACAGGTTCAAACACAACTTTTCTCACATCTGGCATACCTGCAATGTTTTCAGAAGAGTAAAACCCAATTAATCCTGGTATAATCGATCAGACTTCAGCACAGAGTGTACAGATCATCAGGGTGGGAACTGGGAGTTCAAAATGAGTAGGATGTAAAGTACTTCCATCTGGTTACAAGAACTATCTTATGCAAAGGAGATCTTCTCTGGAGATCAAAATCACCAAAGCCTTTCGCTTTGTGTTCTAATACTACCTGTATTTGTTAAGTGCTGGGTACAGAGTGATTTTGAACATCAAGAACCACTTCACAGATAAACTGGCACCCTGTATCTGGGTGGTTAACTGATGGTTAGCACTATATTTTAAACTACAAAAATTAATTTTCTACAATATTAAACAACTTGATTCTAAATCCTGTATCTCATGAGTAAGAAGCTGCAGGAGCAGTTGCAATAAAGCCAAGGGAACTATGTCACTAATGCTTACTCTTGTCAATGAGGAGTTAATACTGTGCCCTCAAATTAAGGATTACCTACATAACTTTTGCTGAGTTAAAGGGGGAGTCACATGGCTAAATTCCCTTGTTTCAGACTATACATGCAGAACTGACTGTTTTCAAGAAGCAGACAGTGGAAAAGACGGAAGATGTTTGTGTCATTGACAACTGCCTACATTTCATTTTTTTTCTGTAATACCAGCAAAAATGACAACATTCAAGATGAGCTGAACACTCACAAGCCCACAGACATGGGAAGGACATACACTACCAAGTATTATGATGAATGTAGTCTGAATAGCTACTGCAATTTCAGTTAATACATTTAACAAACAGTATGTCTATTGTTACTGTTAACTAGACAAAGTTATTGAAATAATTGTCTGCATTATCACAATTAATTCATAATCAAACACTGTTTACCAAATGAAATATATGTGCCCTCAAGTAGCTGCTCAGTACGCTGTTCTCTGATCCCTGTGAGTCACCCTGGTTAGTTAGAGACTGAATTACTCTAACACATATTCCCCATATTTCAGAAGTTATGACATCTAAGCAAGGATATTTTGCATGAAGGCCTTCTTTCCATCAGCCAGAATGTGCAAAATAGAATTCCACTGAAATACATTATCATTACCATTTAATGAAATGGGCATGATGAAATCCCTTTGTGGTCCATGTATGCTGCTTGGAATCATCAGCTAGTCTGAGGAGCCACAAATGGGAATTTATCACATCATGGTTTTGTATGCCATTCTGTCAGATCAGGCTATAATTCAAAACCCTGATCCACACCTGATGGACAAACACCTGCATAAATTTCTAGCTCATTGAATTTATTAGAGATGCTCAGAAGCAACAGAGCAGCTGAAGGGCCTAAGATAATAGCAGACATAGATCAGTAAAGCTCAGTTTTCAGCTAAGGGCCAGTCATGTAGCTCTTTGTTCTCTTCTACGTGCCAAAGCCTGACAGAGACCACCACTGGTATGGATTCAGGTTCACACTCACAAGTAGCATTCACATAATCTGCACCTGAAACATTAATTTGACCCAATTCTGTCAAAAACGGATGTTTTAGGAAAACATCTCATGGTACATGTTCTCCTCTTCACAATTTTCTTAAGTAAATGAATGCAGGAGTAAAGTGAAGACAGTATTCAGAGAAATACAAATCATAAATATGGCTTATTGATGGCAATTATTCTGGATGACGCCTCTGCATTTCAAACTTTCACTCACTTGAAAATTTAAAAAGCTCAAGAGAGAACATGTTTGTTTCCCGAGCTCTGCCTTTAAAGCAGTACCAAATACGTTAGAAGGAGGCAACTCTGGTCACTAATATAAGTCAATAAGGACCTATAGTTGACCTTGGGTGGCTATCACAGGACAGCAAGTAGCTGAATAGGTAGCCTCAGTCTAGAAGTGGTTGAGCATATTGTGGAAGTCTCAGAATCAGAAACAAATGAATGGAAAGGAAGCTGGTTAGTTTAGAGACCTTCCCAAACAGTTCTCACAATTGCTAATGTGGATTGCCTATTTTTGAATCAAGGAACAGAACTCTAGATATACAGATTATGCACTCCTTCCCCTTTCATTGAGGTCTATTACCCTAAAACTAAGTCCAAAATCAGCTTGAAAATAAGAAGAAAAGAAGTTTCAAAACATTAGTCTGGAGTATTTTACACTCAAGCAAAAATTACTGTTACAAAAGACACAGAGATTTTGATAAGATACTGCTGACACAATGAACTAAAATGGTGGGAAATGACAAAAGAGGAGCTAATAGAACAGAGCCTTTCAACAACTGTAAATATTTTTTTCAAAGCTAGAAATACCTTTCTTCTGTGGTAAAGGTAGTGTGGCCATTATGAGCATGTCAACGTAAACACCAGAAAGGAGAAACCAGCATCAAAAAAAGATTGTAAGTGATGATATAATAAAACCCACTCCTTCCTACACACACGTGCATTCATGCCTGACTGCTTTTAATTTAAATATAAGGAAAGAATGGCAGTCCTCTTAGAAGAGAGCAACAGAAAAGGAAGATGCTTTCCTGATGCGATGCGACTGTTTACAGCTTTCACCTTTTCCCTTCCACACTGAAATAAGTCTGAGAGGCTGAAGACCACCAATGAACAAACAGAGTCGTCCACGCCTGTCAGGCTGTCTGCGCTCTGCTCTTCTCATGCTGACCCTATTAGATTTGACTATTAAAAAGCAGCATTGGGCCATGTCAGCTCTTGGGTGGGAGGCTGCCAAGGCACACATCCATGCTGCTGGCTTTTCAAAGATTGATAATGATCCTGGTGCAATACTATTTTCCTTTATCCCAGGCAGTTCTGCACAGGGGTCAATTCTGGGATGCTACATACTTGTCTTGTAGCATGAGATGTAAAACTAAAGTCCTTATTGCCATGGCCATTAAAAATCCCACAGCACTATTTACAAATATGGAAGCAATTACGGCAGATTGGAAGCGGCCAAACTGGTAATTCTGTTCGGCCAACATAAATCCTCCCACTGTAACAAAATGTGGATTTTTTTTTTTCATCTCAAAGCATAAACTTTAAAGTCTTGCTGTAAAATGCTCATTAGCCAACAAATCCCTTTATGGAGTAGCACTTGCTTTACAATAGAGGGTGAAAGGAAGTTTGCTCTATGAGTTGTGAGACAGTGAGGATACTTTAGGATAAAAGCTCCAACATATCAGTTTGCTAGAGCAGAAAATTAACAGAGATAGATTGGTTTTAATGGCATTTGAAACTATCTGCCTCTTCATCTACCTAGCAGCTCCTCTTCTGAGACTGCCGGCACTGTTGTACTTTCTTCTCTGACACACTGCTAGAAGATGACACCTCGGATTTTTAAGCTTCTCCTGTTAATTAAAAGACTTGTCCTCCCAAAAAGCTGGGAAGAAGCTGACAGTTTCAGTTTTAAATTTGACTTATGTTAACATAGCTTTCAGGTGCAGAGGTTTTTCCTCTACTTTGCTTTGAACCCAGTAACTGAATTTCTATGAATTTCTCTGTGTGATAGTTTGGACTAACAACAATTATAGACAGCACAAACAGAATTGTCTAGATCCCACTACAAAATCACTCCTAAACAAATCTGTAAAAGACTATGATGTAACAATTAATGGGTTATCACTGCCTGATCTGCTTTACAATTTAAGGGAAAATAAACATATATATTCCTTAGCACAACACAGCTGAATAAGAAAAGTTGCATCCCTTTCACTTGCACACTCTGCCACCATCTAAGCCCCCTTTACTTCTTCCTGTAGGATGGAAAGATGAGTCAAATCACAATTGTATCCCAGAAGTGCCAAATGCTGTACTTACACAGGATCCGTAATTTTAAGTTCATAATGTGAAGTTGGTTGGTGCTGGTCCCTCACAGTAAGACAATGGGTGTTGGGCAGGAAATGAACTCTAAGACAGATGCAGATTTGGCAGAGCACTCTTTGCTGAGCTTAGTGTCAGATTTCCTAAATAAAGATGGAATTAAGCAGACTTAATTCTAATTTACACCCACAACTTCATTTTGCTTTACCTGAGATAGAAAAATGGATTTCTATCATTTGGCTTAGAGAAATCAGGGCTGTCCTTCTGTTTGGTTCAGCTTACGGAAATAATTGCATCTCTTTCAGAAAGAGGACAAAGAGTATTCATCAATAAAGCACTTTGAAACTGTATTGCCTGTTTTTGAGTAACTGCTTGAAATCCTGATGCAAAAGCAAGTGAATTCAATAGCTTCTCAGTTTCAACCATCTTTGGATCAGGTTCTAAAGGGTTATTCTTTACGTTCCTTCTTATACTGTCAGACTGCAGAGCCAAAAAACAAAAGAAGTTTATGCATTTAGCTTTGAATTTAGAATTGGATCTTAATTAGTATTCACTTTCAGCTTAATTCCAGTCACAGAAAGTTTTTATCCTTAATAGGGGAGCTAAAGGTAAGCTGAGCCATATCACTTCTCTAAATCTTATCCATACATCTTTCTGATAGAAGAACCAGTGCATGCACTGCCATCAGGACATGTAATTAGTGGCAGTATGCACAAAGAGGTATATCCTAACGAGACGCTGCAAAAATATGTGAAGCGGTTATCCGTATACAGAAGCACATGAAAAGATACTACAGAGTGGCATGATTATATCCGGGTGCCTCTGCTATAAAAAGCATTTGTATTACCCTTACTTCTCTGAATAAATTCAAATGACAGTCCCATTTCATTTCTTCATTCAGTCTGGAGGCCAGATGGCATTAGAATCATTTACTTCACCTTGTTGTGCTTAATTACTACAATCAACACACTATTTTCCAAATTAATCATAACAAAGTAATTTCATTAGTAACACAGCAGGCTGTTGAATTATTAGCATCATAACAGTTTGCAAACAATTAAACTTTATTTGAACCTTAAAAATTTGCAGAGTAGAACATTATTATAAGATCTAATGGCAGTACCATACAAATCCAGAACACAGCAAATAATCAAGTAAAATGCTGTACAATGTGAGAGTTACAATCACCTTTTAAAAATCTACTCTCTCACCATTCACAGAAAGGCAAGCACAATCTAAGGGAACAAAGAAAATTACGCAATTAGCGTCTTCTACCTGAGTTTCACTTAGGTTGTATTGAGATTTTCTTATCCAAAAAAGGTTATGGTATTTGCACAGATTTAAAGTAAACCATTCACCCGTGGCCCGTCGCTGGTTTATTCTGAGACACTACCAGTGAGTTTCAGGACATCGTTCACGTTTTGAATTTAAGGCAGTTTATTTACTCTCCCCTGGCAGTAAGTACTAAGAAAGGGGAAGCCCTAAAAGAGAACTACAGACAAAAGCCACTGGATGTCTCCGGCTGCCACCACCCAGGAGAGCCCGCGCCGGGCAGCTCTGCCCCTCATCGCTGGGGTAAGGACTCCCTCTCCTGGAAAAACGGCAGAAACGGCGCGGGACAGCAACGGAGGGGGAAGGGGCCAGGGCCGGGCCCGGGATCCGCCTTCGCCTCCGCCTCCGCCCCGGCCCGTCCCACGAAAATGTGCTGCCACCCAGCGCCGCGGCCNGGAATTCTGTAATTAATAAGAAGCCATTCCGGTGGGCAGATTTATGGCGCTGCCATGTTAACAAGGGAGAAGTGTTTCCAGCCCTGCTATTAACGCTTCACATTCTGTACACAATCCACCAGTACGCTTGACAAATTAAACTAGTAAAAGATCTGAAGACTATAATCTATCATTTTAATGCTTTGCTGATAACGCACAGAATCAATTCCAATGACTATCTCTTAAAAAAAAATACAACAAAACTCCATCCCATCTGACGCCTATTAGAATTCAGTGTACCGGCAAGTGCCATCCATTAGCTATCACAGAGCACAACATCTTAGTTTACTGAAAGGATCCAAATTCCGAGTTCAGAGTAACGTTTCCTTTTAACTCACAGTGTTCCCGGGCTCCGCCTGAAGCATAAACAGCACAGGCAACGACACGAGGACCTGCAGAGGCTCAGCAGCTCACAGGCTGGCCTGACCTGCCCCGTTTAAAGGTCTCACAAATCAACTGTCTGGGAGGACCCAAAAAAGTTGTTTTTGCATGCTAATGGTAAAGCACATCTCCAAAATACGAGTATGTAAAGTATTAACTCTGACTTGCCCAACCATTTGTCCACAAATGGTTTTAGTGTACTTTTTCATGTTTCAATCAATGTTTTTGATTAGCCACAAAGTTCTGGCTTTGACACAAGAATGCAGGTAGCTGTTGCTAATCCACACAGGGTGAAGATGAAGATCTCTGTTGCACAGCCTGTATCAGAATTCCACATACCAGCAAGGTATCCAGACGTAACTCTGCGAAAGTATCTGTAAGGTACAGATAAAATATTTCACACTACCACGAACAAAAATATTTTTACCTCCAATTTAGCTTGTGTTGACTTAGCAAAAATTTTTCTTAATATATTTTCACAAATTTTCAGAGAATTACCATGTCCAAGTCAGAATGGTACCAAGGCAGTATTACCACACAGGCCAATTTATTACACCAGCAAAAGAATCAAGACTTCATTGTGTATCAACAAAATAGTAATTAACAATACAATACTAAATACACGAGAGAAATAAATCAGCTAAAACATCACTTTAGAACATTTGGAAACTGAATACCCTGAAGACTTGAAATATTATACATAAATTTCCCTCAACTTTTTGATAAAACCGCACAAGATGTACAGTGAGCATCAAAAGGTTCATGCACACATAAATTGAGTGTTTACCCTCGACGCCCTGCAGAATTTTTCTCAATCTGCGAACAGCAAAATTCCCTGAGAGAACACAAACCTACAGCTGTACAGAGGGCTGCTAAAATGTTAAAAAAAGAGCAACAGGCACTATATGGCTGCTTGTGCCTGCCCCATATGTTAATTACCATCTATTTAATTTCCTAACATTACAATTCTATAAAAAGTGGCTAAGAAGAACCTTCCCGTAAAGTTATGATCAATTACAGCTTATAATGCTTAATATACAACAAGGCAATGAATGATCTGACTACATTCTCTGAAACCGCAAAACATGTACGGCAGAATCTTCTTCCAGGGGCTGGGTCTGTAAACTGCAGCTGCACACCACTCTTCATTTCAAGTGCAGGTTTCTCCTGATTAGGGAGAGGGAAGTTGAAAGTTCATCATTAACCAAAAAACCTCAAGCATGCATATCAAACCCAGTCCAAATATCCATCCCCTTCCACAGTTTTCTACACAGACAGATATAGATACATATTACTAAAATAACAAACTAAATAGAAACAACTCCAGTTTTATTTTTTTAAAGATCTGGAAAAGGCACACAGTTATTAAAGATGTCATCTTTTGTACCCTGTGGTTTAATATTTCATATAGAATCCCAGAAAAAAAAGTACTTTAATTGAACCTTCAATATATTTTGCCATAATCTTTATGTTAACAGGACTCCTACAAAGGTTCCAGGAAAGACATACTTATGAAACAGAGAACAAGGGAACATATAAGCCATTACAGAAGATTGGATTAAAATGTACTTACCCAGGCCTCTCAAATATCATACATCTCCATTATGTAGGCTTTAGGCACCAAGCCAATGGTTCCCTTCATTTCTCCTACCCACCAGCCAAATCTATTGTACTCCTAATTGAAAACAATACGCAGTATTAACCTTTAGTCTGATATAAATGCAATAGAGTTTTGTATGCAACTCCTTATGGATGCTTTCTCTTATATACAGTTATAATCATTTCAACTGAAAATTAAAACATTTTATCTTTTTGTTATAGGCGTTCACATGCAGTTAGGCAAAGGCAGAAGCTAAATTTTAAAAACGCCAGACATACTCAAGAAAATTTCTTAATTACGGCCATGCTTCTCTAACACCTACTAAAAATAGCCTAGCTCCTTATCCTCTGTTCATCAAAAATAAAAAAACCTTGTCTTTGTAACTAAAATCTAATAGCACAATGTTGACATATAACAATCAAGAGGGATTCTTTTAGTATCACAAGCTAAACTCTAAGAAACTCACCATCAACTTATTTTAAAAACTGCTTCACTCAAATGTGAAGAGAACACTATGTATCTAATATGTAATATCTTTATATGGACAAAGTCTACTATTGCTTTAGGCTTGCAGAAAATTCTACAGCAGATCTCATATTCCTGACAGATGACTAATGTACTCCTGTTTCAAATATGTTTAGGCTTAGTGAGTTAAATATGAAACAAAATGAATTATAATAGTTTAAAGACATAATGTCTTCCAAAAGCAGTACCAAGTAGGAGTATTGTGGTATTGTGGTATATAATCATTGTAAAAATAAAATAATGTAATCCTGATATGTAATTATTGTATATTGTGGTATATAATTTACTTTTTTCCTATGAGATATTTTAAGATCAATCCTAACAATGGTTCAATAAATTGTAACAGCTGGAATTGCACACATACATACATCGAGTTACAAATGAAGCATTATTAAAACAGAGACCATACCAAAACTAAATGATTAGTAAGACAGAAATTACTTTGGAACAAATGTACAAAATACAGAGATATCTCTGATAAGCATCATCTGTTTCTTGCTACACTGCTCTTCTGATGAGAAGAGCAAAAGGCTCTAGGATTTTAAATCTGTGGTGCTACTGAGACGAAGCTACTAGTTTGAACTGTAGGTAAAGTTTTTTGGTTATAAATAGCCAAATGGAGCTTAAGGGTTAATGGAGTTTCATTAGAGCCTGAGCTATAATGATTTGCTGCTGGCATATTTCGCCTGGTCAAGAGTTCTCTGGGGTCCTATGAGAAGCTTAGTGTACTCAGCTCTCTCTGCTTAACTACGATGGTCTGCTTTCATGTGGGCTTTTTTTTGTTGGTTTTTGTTTTGTTTTGTTTTTGGTTTTTTTTGGTTTTTTTAATACTTGCATGCAGGCACACACAGTGTTTTATATTTTCTAATTGTGGAAGGGTGAACATTAGTCTTCAGTGAAACATTTTCTTCCTTCTCTTAACAGTGAATCGGCAATTTAAAAGATTCTATCCTACTATGCATTAAATACTGCAGTAAGTGTGATTTAAAGGAAATCGACTTTAAAAACAGCAGGAAAACCTTAATTTATTATATGAACTTGCAAACAAGAAAGCTGTAAAAATAATTCCACCTTCTTCCCTCTTCAACTGCAAAGCAGACTGCTGGGGATGGGTTTGGTCTTGAAAGTCTAGAGGTATCTGAATCTGATCTTCAGTGCACACTGCTCTCCACAGAAGTTAATAACCTTTCCCATGGGGCTTCACATTACACCCCAAATCCTTAAAGGCGAAACACTGAGGTTTGTAATCTTCCAGATCAGCCTGTTTAAAAATCTATGCTTTATCTCACAATACACTGTTTAAATATACAAACTAGATTTCAAGACTGAAGTGGGAAATTGCTGAAAGGAGCAGCACTCACGTATACTACTGGAATCTCAGCAATAAATCTCTCCAAGAGAAAGCAACAAAAGATTTTAAGCTGCTACATGGAATTCACACAGTGACTGACAATAGTGATTAAGCAAGTTTTGCTAGACATCAGCCAAAAAAACAAACAATACATGAAATGAGGGAAGTGGCTCAGTTAAGCAGTCATTAAACTGCATATGACAAATGGCACAGAAAAAGCCTGTGGATTACATTATCCATTGAAAATGTTCCACTTAGCAACACTACATGGACTTAGAAACAATTGTTTTTAAAGAAACAATTCAGATAGCTCAAATTAAAATTAAAAGCATGCTGCTGTTTTGAAAACTTTCTGGGTTTTGCTACTTACTTATACACCACTTACTGCTCTGGCATGAAGCTAAGTGAGAAGATGAAATGAATGTTGATGTAACAGACTAGTAAACTAATTTAAGGATTCACTGCAACCATTATACCATACAGACAATATTGCAACACAGAAGCTTTTACTTTACATTACTATTCTTTGCATGGGTCTCAAGAGCAACATGAATCCAAATTAAACTATCTGCAGTCTATGGAAGTCTGAACAAAAATATAATGCAGATACCTGCCTACCAAGAACATAAACTCTTAATCTCTGGTTTTAGAATAATTAGATAGCATTCCCTTTTAACCTGATTAAAGTACAGACATTTCTCTTTAAACTCCTAACCCCTCCTTCCTATCCTCAGTAACATGAAAGAATGCTTAACCAGTGAGGCAGATAAGCAGCCCCCCTAGTCCTTTCTTGAAGCCACACATAAAATCCAAATCGATGTATTGTTACTATCAGTGTTATCGATTATAAAAACTCCTTTGCAGGAATATAATTTCATTAATACACTGCTGTTGTGAGGCCCGTATGTCTATTACTACTGCTTAAGGTGTGTAGAATAAAAGTCTGCAGTCCACATTTGTGGAAAATAAGAATTAATACACAGAAGGATATGAATACAGTTAGAGAAGTTTTATATTCATAAAAAAGTTGGGAAACACTGTGCTTTTGCAAGCATCAGCTTCAGATCTCAGGTACCACTGGGTTTACCATCTGGTATCCCTCACTGCATTCAGCTCTTAATATCACTGCCAGCATAGGCAAGCGACTATACTTCAGAAGGACTGATAAAATAATGAAGAGTCCTTTAATCTACAGGAAACCATTGTAGTCAATTTATAAGAAATATTGCATCCCTTTGTAGGATGTGTAATTATTTTCTATTAATCATGTGCTATAAAGCTACATTATGTGGTTATTCTGTTATCACTAGAAAGAGGCCTGCAGTCAGCTCCTGACAATGTTAGGTAATTACTAACACAAAGCTTCTTTCTCCTTATGTAGAAACGCTATCAAGATCCAGAGGTGCTGTGATGCTTGCTGTATGAAAATAACTCTCCAAAGAAATTCAATAACTGCAAAATGAATTGCTCCAAGGCAAATAGAGGGATGGGAGAGGGGGGCAGGGCCAGATCCAGCCGCCCTGCAATGAGGAGAATGCACAAGTGTGTGGCCACGCTCTGCCATGTGACACGGAGCACATTTGCCATACCAGGCAATGCAAGCAGGGCCGGGGGGAGGAAGGGGTTACCACAAGCCCTCCCCTGGAAGACAAGCACCAGGGCAATGGAATATATTATGCCAAATAATATGAAACAACAACCTTAACAAATGACCAAATGATTTCTAAGCTACTTCTGCATTTCCACTGTCATAGAGTGGATTTTTTTTTCCCCCCAGCAGAAATTTATTAACCAAAGTGAAGTAATTTCACAGGGCAGGAAGGAACAGGTTATGATTTAACATTTAACATGCTGGCAAAACACTCTCTTGTAAAGCATGCCAGATAGCAGGGGGTAAAAATACCATCAGAGTTTACAGGATCCTTAAATGCTCTCAACTGAACACACTGTGAGCAAATGCTTCTCCTTGTCCCTATCCCACCCATTTCACTGCACTGATGTCTAGGTACCCATGACTTCGTGAGACACTGAGATCATAAAACCTTTTGTACTTGAGGAAAACGCAATAGTTAGCAATACGCTCCTGTTTTCTACAGATATTGTTTAAATCCAAGATTTTTGTCGTCTACAAAAGAGAAATTTGATATTTTGACATACAAAAAGACAAAAATTTTATGCACGAGGATTTCCAGTTTCTTCCTTTAGAACAGTTCCTCTGCCTATATGAGATTCTCCAGATGCTTTGCACCATATAAACTTCTACTGACTTCAGCAAAAGCTGAGAACATCTAGTTCTTGTGCAATTAGTCTCTATTGTGGAATACATATGGTATGTTTTTTCCTTTTTGTGGTGTGGGTTTTTTTATTTATTTGGTTTTTTAAGAGTTGCTGAAAATTATCCATGTGTTTCAATGCCTTGAAGAAAAATATGGAATTGTATTTAAAAAAAAAACCACAACTGAAGTATGTGAAATCAAGATTTTTCTCCTTCCTTCTTGTGGCACTGTAAGGAATACTAGCTTATGGGCTGAATACCTGCAAACTTTAAAACTCAAAAGCAAAATGTATCTATAGCCTTGTTTGGGATTAAAATAAGTAACCTCTACTATCGAGCTAAATATGTGTCAGAAGCAGGGATGAATCTTTTGCAGAGAACATCCTAGGGTGCAATTTTGGCAAGATGATATTTTAAAACATCTCCAATTCACCCAGGAGATTCATACTAGCTAAAAAGTTTTAGAACTTCCTTTGGTGTAATTGTTGAATGATACACTATCAACCAGGGAGCAGTTTTGGCACAGAACTGCATTTTCTCTAAAAGAGAGAATGACAGATGTCTTAAATAACTGAATGAGACATCTTCACAGGTAGTAGAGTTGTTTTAAGACAGCAATAAAATGGTCATCTTTAAAAATATCAGCGCCAGATTTATTGTATGGTTGAGTTATTAGGTTTTATTTCCCACAATGACATGAGAGAAAATATACAGCAATTAAAGATTTCCAACACATATCACAGTAAGCAGATTGAGTTCTGAATCAAAACGGCCCCCAGAAAACACCCCAGAACAATAGAAAGGCCATTTTATTTTCCATTAGATGACATATGGCCGGCTTATTTTCTAATCTGATAGGTAAAGGTTTACATATTATCAGTGTGCAAACCAACAGAGCTAGAGTCACTTTGCATTAGTTCTAACCAACCTTATGTTTAAATTAAGGCCTTCACTGTTGTCTTCAGACATTAACTTATTGTTCTCCCACCCCCACCTGTAATGATTAAAACTAAAAAAGCCAGGAAACAGGAAATGTACAACTGAGTATTGCATTTTAGTTTTCATCAGAAGCATCCCACTGAAGTGAATCACACAAAGCTCCCACCTTCACCCCACTGGCTCCCTTTGCAGAGCCATCAGACTCAGAGCACACACACTACATTTATTTCAGATGAAGCTAAATGGAAGATGCACTTGAACATGCTCCAACCATTAATGTATTCTCATTCCACAAAACCAGGCTAGACCTCTTCGGACATCAAACAGCTTTGAAAAAGCATGGTGTGGACACCAGGGCGCAAGCACTAAGTGTTTCACTCTGCAAATCTGCTCCTGTTGATACTCCCTATTTGCTATAAGAGCCATAGGCAGTATGGCCATGGAATAGAAATTACAGATCTCAGTATGATCACCCAGAAAACAACTTGACAAAATACTCAGGATTTTAGTATGTCTTTCATATATTTTGGGAAAAATATTGAATAAATACATTTTATTAAGATTATACAGATAGTGAACAAAATGTTCACAGTGATTCTGAAACAGCTGCATGATTAAGCTGCACCTTTATTTTATAAGCAATAACCGGAGCTGTGGAGATTCGTTTGTCTTTTTACTAGGCAAAAAATACAGGTTGAGATGTGAGCATTTTAACATTTATTGTATTGAAAGAGCAAAAATCTGCCAAACATGAAACCTACAACCACTGAATATAGGGTAATCTAAGCACCAATGTAACACTCTACTTTCATGAAAAATTCTGGAGCAAAAGGTTGTCATAGATGAGGTTTCCATGAATCATAAATACCAGAATAAGCAGTACTGGTGTGCAATAAAATAATAACAATTAAGGAGAATTCCAGTTTAAGATTTAACTTCTTCTTTTAAAGTATTTGCTATTTTTATACAAATATAAATAAGAAGTATACTAAATTAGTTTAATGTTAAGAAATGTCAGTAGTTCTACTAAGCAGGTGCCCACTAACATATTGAGGTAAATTTTCACTATTACTTGCATTTGGCTGATGAAACTATGGAACTTCATAACACAAAGCATACACCTAAACCAAACAAACAAGTACTGCAAGTTTTGCACTTGCATAAATTGTGCATACAAAACTTAGGAAAAAAATAGAACTACCTCCATCTACAGTTATCTTTGTTTCTGGAAATTGATTTCTTGAGTAGAGCTATGGAAGATTTATAAAAATGATTGCTATACTATGGTCTGTTTTCCCATTTATCACGTGGGCTTGAAAGCAAAGGCAAGCCCATAAATGAGCAGGAGTTAAGAGCAATCATCCTTTTAGAAAACAGGACTACAAAGTATTGCATTTCTAACAGTCAATATTAACTAAGAAATGTTATTGCATTTCTAACAGTCAATATTAACTAAGAAATGTTATTAACAGGTCTCTTTATCAGTACAGCTATATTTTTGAATTACAAAATGGAATAAGGGTATATAGTTTTCTGAAGGTTCACGTTATTCATAGCGTAAGTGATAAAAGTCACTTGAAATTTAAAAAATATTATAAATTAAAATACTAGTAATAGTATGAGTGTATCTGTACTGTACGGATACATTGACCAATTAATCTGAAATGTTAACTACGTTTTTAAATAAAGTTAACAAGTACTATTGTGATCATTCTGTTAATTCTGCCCAGATTAGAAACTCAACTTTGGAGGGAAACTTGGTAGGAAAACCTAGAAAAAAGTTGTGAGGCTTTCGGGGGTTTTTTGTAAAAGCCCACAGGACTGCTGCCACACAAAAGCCACAACTGACACAAATATTTAGCAAATAGCTTAAATAGTTTTTGAATAAACCTTTAAAACAAGAAAAACATGCTTTTCTACAGTGACTGCACTACTCGGGCATAGGTTTCTCTGTTGTCAGAGTATGAGCTCATGCTCATTGCAATAACACTGAGTTTTGATGCTCATGTAAAAGCAAATTCTGGGGATTTGTCTTTGCATAATACTTAGCTATTTTAGGAAGTAAACACTGCCAAACTGAAACCATGGTTGTTTGTCTAAAAGACATTTACCTAGAAACTTATACGTAACATATTGCTCCTCTTGCTTTATTTAAATTCTATAAATGCCTAAATTTGCTAAACTGGTTCATAAGTACTACTCTTATACTACTGATCTCCTTTCTTGGAAACAAATAGTTGCCTTTCCCCCCAATTTCTAAACAGGTATGAGAAAAGCTGGTAAAACATATAATGCTTTGGCATAACTGTTGCTGGGAGAGATGAATATCTATCTTATCACGTTCATCAGAGCAGGCTATACCATTTATATCTCACTGTAAAACAAAGAACTATTACATGTTGCACAAATATGCTTGATATTTTGTTAATGCTTCACCCTTCCTACTATAACATGGCTATACCCGTACTTACTTCCTTATCAGCAAAATGTGATTTTCAAGAGTAATGTTCCTGGCTGACATATGATAGAAAGGCAATAAAGCCACAGCTAGGTTCAGCTGAAGCTGAATTTATGACACCATTTTGGATGCACACACATCGCCCCCCTGTCAGTACCTGCATCTCTCATTTTCTACCACTAGATGGTGTGAAAAAATAAAAAAATTGCCGACGGTTCCTGCCGACTGCCACAAAATCCAAGTATTAATGTAGTGGATTAGGAAATATTTTAGAAGAAAAGTCTTGACCCACTTCAGGATGGTTAGGCTCACTTTTTCTTTGGTTATATTTTCACTTACTGGACAAAGAGCTCATAAATGATTAGACCTTGAAACTGAATCAAGTGGAGGGTTAAGACAGATAATTCTCTGGCACTTTCCCCTCCAAGGACCCTAAATTCCAAGCTGACAGTAGCAGCCAACACTCATTTTTCTGAAAAAGCTGTAACAATCTTTAAGCGAAACAGGGCTGAATTTTCTGGGCTGTATTTTGGAGTAGAAATCATTCCCATAGCAAGAGGCTCTATATATCTGGAGCAGCAGCAAGCCTGCTTCAAGGACCGATTACGGATTAATCACGGCATGGCAGCAGGACAGTTGATATACAGAGGACAGCTTAAGCTACTGTTTTTCTATTTTGCTCCATTTTTAAAATTAAATTTCTCACTCTTTTGGAGAAGGAGTAGCAAGCAATTTTTTCACCTACAAGCTGAAGATTAAGATTTTATAGTCCCCATAATGTGCCCAAAGAGCACAGCCCACAAAGAGGCCAAACTCGTACAGTAGAATCCATTCGCTCATAGGCTTTTTGGGGGGAGCAAGAGGGGGAAGAGGTGGTTATTTTAAATTAGTACAATTCTTCAGTGCTGAATAACTGCTTGAAAGTTTGCCCAATCCACACGCCTTATTCAGCTTTTAGTAATGCAATTCAGTTATTAGTTTAAGTGACAATGAAATACCTCAAAAGACATACATGGTCAAATTAATATTAGTAATACATCTTCTATATTTTTATATAGAACTATCCTTCTATCCATAAATCTTAAATTTATTTAAAACAGAAGCTGTTACATTTATTATCCAGAAATGTATTTAAAGATCACAGAAGATTTAAAGCAATTGTGACAAAACTTAATTTGAAACGAGGACAAACAGATGCCTTCAGCTTTCATGCACCTACTTGTGTATTTCAGTGACCTACTAATTACACTGAACAGCAATTAGATAGACACATATTTTAAAAAGTAGATTTTTTTCAGTGAGAACTTAAAAAGCTCAGCTTTTTTTTCTAATACGTGGAGAAAACAGAAACTTCCTCTGATTAACTGTTCAGAAGTAGACTTCAATGGACCATGGGATATATATTTTAACAGAGGTTTTAGTTTTGTTGGGGAGGTCAAGGAAAAATCTGAAATTTGACCTACGTTAACACAGAATAAAACTTAATGCCTTTACTGTTTAGTGCCAATTCAGATGAGAGAAATTATATTTCTCATTTGTTTTGCAAAGAGAAATGTAGTAAAAAATGCCCAAATCTGTCAGAGCAAACAAATTTGGAATCTGAGCTCTCAGAACAATAACAATATACATACAAAGATGAAAGCATAGTTCAAAAAAACAAACCATCTTCTGCAGCAAGATCCCAAAAAAGTCAGAATCAGCAGAGTCAGGAATATAACAGAGGAAACAAAAAACATAACATACAAGATAACTTAAAACTCTACAAGGTTAACTTCTACAAGCAGAAAGTACATTGTCTCCTGTTAAGTCAGTTAACAAATGGTAGCCAAGATTTAACACATAAATAAACATGCTTTAAAGTTAATTCCTGTTACATGGCTATGTTTTAATTGTGATTATAGTTCATTTGACAAAATAATTAATTGCAGTGAGCATCTGAGAGCAGACAAAGGAACTGAAAGGGAGTGCCAGTTTCCCCCCACATAACTGTGAGAATGTGCCCTTGTGCCATGGCTCTCTTTTTATAACCACGTAGCCCCAGTAGTGTCTCATACCTTGCTGATTATGTAGATAACATCACCACGCTTAAATGTCAACTCATCAGTTTCATCTCCTGTGCAGTCCCACAAACCTTGATAGAAATTGGCATAATCTGTATTTTCGCTATCTGCAAAGAAAACAGCATCTAATTATAAAACAATCAAGATTAAGGACAACTAAAGTTACTCTCTAACTCTCCAGATAGTACAAAGCAATTTATTAGCACACACTTCTTATTCCTCTTTTCAGAAACAGCTCCTTCCTGCCATGAAAGCAAGTGAAAAATAAGTTAAATGTGCAAGCCCTTCACTGGCAAGTTGTATCACTGAGAGACATGTAGCTACAGGTTTTCAAAGCATTTTTCAAAGCTGCAACCTAAAGCAGCTATTTTTCCTCTACCAATATATTTCTAGCAAGACATATATGTATCCCAACTTGAAACTGATAAAACTGCTAGAATATAATTAATAATGATCAGTGAAAGGAAGCTAACATATTTTGTGATACACTCCCCCTCTCTCTCCTGTTCCAACAAAATTAAATAGCTTCTCTGAGAACCTATGAGATAATCCTTGATTCTTCCTTCTGAAATATTGGAGAACTTGGAAACTGGTGCTGAAGCTGCATTTCAAAAATATTTGTGTCAGCTCCAAT
The DNA here is from genome assembly GCA_013397315.1 of Donacobius atricapilla. Taxonomy (NCBI): domain Eukaryota; kingdom Metazoa; phylum Chordata; class Aves; order Passeriformes; family Mimidae; genus Donacobius; species Donacobius atricapilla. The sequence goes on from WBMY01016349.1 coordinate 379,479, forward strand.
TTAGGACATTAAGCCCTGGCTAAACGTGCAACTACACTACAGTCATAAACTCATCCTTCTAACAGCATAAGCACAATGGATGTGCTATGTTCAAGCTGCCATACAGACCATTAACTGATTGATTATTTAGCACTCTTTGCTCTGTAATACGGCAATAACACAGTAATAAATGCTTTGTCATACATTTACAATACAGAGTACATCTATTGAAACACAGCGCTCACACACAGTTAAATACATTGGGTGCTTCTGTTGCACTGCAAACTATTTCCTGTTTTTAATTCCATGAGAATGGAGTGTGATGAGTTAATGCAAAAAGAATGTAAGCAATACCACTAAGATGACCGGTTACATTATGTATACACTAACCAGACAGAATGTATATGTACTAATAATTTACATCACTGGAAAGCTATCTCCTAATTCTGATAACATAAATATCACTGAACTGGCAGGATCAAGGCTGTCATCTTAGTTTTGTTATATGATCCTTGAACTGCAGGCTTTCTGGTTATTCCAACATACACCAGTTACATTTGCATGTCATTAGCACTCTACACCATTATTTATAGTTTACAATTTAACCATGATTGGTTCATTTTATTACTAAAAAAATCCTGCTAAAATATCAAGTATCAGGAAATAGAAAGTATCACGCGATAAAAGAATAGCGGGATTCAACTTGTGTTTTTCTCTATTTTGGCAAATACTTAGATTTGAATTTTAATATTCTCTGTATGAGAAAAAATAGCTTGTTTTGTGTCTTTCTCCATTTCAGCCTGTGTTCTGTGCTATCTTGTTTGGGTGGCAATACTGTCATAAGGCTAAATATTCACAACCCTCAATTCAAACCTGCTATGCCAGTTACCCACCATTTAGTTTTCCAACAACCGGTGATGACGAGCTACAACTTGCTGTGTAGCACTAGGGGGCATTCTGGCTGCCAGGGCCCAAAGCCTTCTGTCTTCACCCCAAAAGCAACAATTGGTACCCATATGAAAGCTCACAATCATTCAGAAATAGGAGGTTTTGTTATTTAAAAATGCATAGACATAATATTTTCAACATGAAGGCATAATCAGTTTGAAATGCTGCATCTCCAAATTTTGGCCCTTCCTATTTTTCACCTCATTATTCACCAATTTAGCATTAGACAATTATAAACACAGTAACACAGGTTAGCACAAAAGAATCAGAATCTCTCCTTGGCCACTTCTTACTGTACTGATCACAGTTCCTAACTCTGTGTTGCAAACAATAACGTAAGTCCACATGAGAAAAAAAATAAAAGAATTATTTTGGTAGATCCCACCTCTCAAATTTTTCATCAGTTGGCTTACTGATTTTGTTTAAAACACATTAATCAGGACTTTTATTTCTTCATAACTTTACTGAAAGATATCATGACGTTTCACAGTGACCTTTACCACTTTGAGCTCTGCTCTTACCTTTATGTGCCTGAAGTAACTCCTGTTAACATTAAAGTGAGTTGCAACAGAAGAGACCCAACAGCGGGTGAGACATCTCTCCTTTTATGTTCATCACAAGCATTTAATTAAGTTTTGAAGTGGAAAGCAATTCAATTAATAATGTGAACACACTGGAAAAATGCATTTTAAAATAAGCTTATTGCAACAGTGAAGATACTGACCAAAGATGAACCGTGGCTCTGTGCCCTCATTTGTGAATTCAACATAAGATAGGGTTATTTAAATCAGAAAGCCACACTTTTCAGAAAAATATATATCAAGAGCATAGAAACAAAAAACATGGAAAGAAAGTGGCAGTGCAAGTTTGTATAAAACTATGCTGGTCTTTCAAGAAGTGTTAATTTCAAATCTGAAATCCCCTCTCATGCCCACCAGCACAAGTTTCTCCAAATTCTATAAAGGCAGCTACCTGTGCATAAAAGACAATTGTAAATGTAACTTCAGACTTCATACACCTAAAGTGAAAAAGGCTTCATAAAATGATTCATACTGCTTATAAACACAGGTGTAGAATGAAAAAAAAAAAACAGTGTCTGCATTAACCTCTGCAAAACACAAGCCTACTCATTCTTACTTTGGTCCCTTTCAGTTTGAGAAGACCTTGACAAATTTCCTTTTATTGCCTCTGAAGAATGGTATAAAATAAAACCAGGATGTCTGAGTAAAGGAATTTGGTATTTATATGGCAGTTAAATAATGAGAAACTTCATAAACACATGCAGTACCTGGAAACAGTTGGATTTAGAATCAAGAACTTATGTGCCCATTACAGTTCAAATTCAAAAGGTATTGATTTGCTGATGTTACTCCGTTACAATTACTCTCTATTCTCAAATGTCATGTGCTTTAAAAATACTATAATGACATAACTGCTAAACTGAAGTGTGCTGCGTTTTGAAGGTGTGGCCATAAATAGAAATATAAATAAGACATGATAAAAAACATTACGTGTGTAGCTGAGGGCAGAAAGCAGTTTGGTTTTACCTACCCACAGCTTTTAAGACTACCAAACCCAAGAAATGGGTGAATAGGGTTTTGGATAGATTGTTTCTCCAGAAAATATTTCTTTCATTCCAGGACAGCTACCTGGATGAACTACTATCCCGTCATTTCCAATACTCTTCCTAAAAAAATTCCTTATGGTTTACTTCTGCCATCTCTACCTTTCCAGTAACAGTAATAGGAACAATGGAAATTTTTGTTCAACATATTGATGAAAACACTTCAGAGTTATTTTGATAGATCAAAAGGCAATGGCTACCAGCCTCTCTGACAGTAGTCTCAGACTGCTTATTTCACTGAAAAATACTGGCATCTGACAAAGCATGCTTGAAGAAAGAAAGGTGAATTGTTCAGGTAAAAAAAAAAAAAATCTGACAAATATATCACTCAAGCATGCATCTCAAATATTAGACTATTTAAAACTTAGGAATGCCCATGGATTACTCAAGGGGGAAAAATTATAATAACGTTCTAACAACCACAGCAGACAGAAAAGAAGAACCAAACTACAATTTGAAAAACAGATTTATAGCACATATTTCAGAGAGATTTAAGTGTGCTGTCCCACTGCAGCCTAAGCCAATCTAACTGCAGGTTGTTTAATTTCTGCCCCCTACATTATGAGGATTTTTGCAATTCCCATTTCTGAGCACAAACCTGACCAAACACTAAACTAACCAAAACGAAAGTATGAATTACAACCTAAATATGAAAATGTACTACATAAAACACTAGGATAAATGTGATTGTGCTTTATTTACCTCAGTCGTCCATTTTAACACTGATGGCATATAAGTTAGCAAACCCTACTATGGTAGTGACTTAGAGCCAGTAGTTTCATTATTTGCTTGCACATTCCTTGTGAAACAGAGGAATACATGTGAATGTTCTCCATTCACAGCTGTGGTCCACTGCCTAGTATATTAAAGAGCTTGCATTCTGACTCATGTTCCTTAACTCTTGGTAAGATTTTTCAAAAGTTAATAGGGTCAGATTTGAAGGTTACTTAACAATATTTGAAAAAGACAAACTGTAGCCCCTTTTGGTAATGATGTGCTCAATATTCACTGTAGTGAAGGCTTAAAGATGGAGGAACAGCTGAAGTTCAAAATTAATGCTACCAGAATGAGGAGTATCCTACACAAGTGATCTAGACTCTTGGTTTTGATTCTCAATCACCAAACAAGACAAGCCCTGTTAAAGAATCCAGTTCATTGTTAGCTCTGATGATGTCCTCAACTTCAAAAAATGGCGGTTACTTATTTGCCTTTTATTCCACGGGCCAGAAAAGTTACAAAATAAGGACAAAACAATTGTGTATTTATAGTGTATTTATTTGGACTCAAACTCTAATCTATTCCAATTAATCTTTCTCACTTCCCTTCTTCTGTTCCTTAGTTACCTTAAAATCAACATATTAACACTGATAAAGCAAAAAAAAAAGACACTTACTGAAATAGTGATTGTGGAAATGATAATGGATAGACAATCATAACAAAAAAGATCCACCAAGCCATATTATATAACTGAAACTCCTCAGTGCTTTGGTATTTTTAAATTATTAGGTCACTAGCAATTAATGCAAAGCTAACCAGCAGCAAGAGTCAACACCAAGAACAACAGAATAAAAAGAACTCAAGTCTGAAAGTTAACTGAAGTAGAAATATGTTAGGGCAAGAAAAGAGCAGGAAAAAAAAAAGAAAATTTTTTTGCACAAATCAGCTTGAGCTCATATAAAATTTGCAGAATATTTTCTGTGAGTTCAGGTTTAGTAAAGCTAGGCAATAAATTAAACTTAAGAACGTATGTGCTGTTTGTGTGGAAAATCATAAAATACTCTCAAGTCATGTTAGGTATTTATGATGTGTTGCCTATCAGAAATACTCATCTCAACTCAGCCCTAAAAGTCAAACAAATTTCCAGTGTTGAATAGTGAACTGTGTAAGATCAGATCACAAAACTATTTTTTGAAATTAACCTGACATCTGGGGAGAATTGCTCTGGTATTTTCAATGATATTACACAAATACTAGTAAGACTGATAAGGTTGTTCTCATAGCAGTTGAAAATTTTCAGAAATGCAGATGCCAAGGCTTTGGGTTTTTTAAAGTATGACCAATTAGAACTTCAGGAAGGTACATTAGTGAAAAAAAAATGCTGTTGGCAACATTATAATTGGATTGACCCCATGCTCCATTATGACAACACACTCTTACAATTACAGTAATGTCTAAATGAGTACTAAATATTAAGGCTGTAATGAGTCATGTTGTTTTACACATGTTTTTAGCAGAGCACAATGCTAACAGCATCTGATGGCTTGGCTCTTGTTTCCTTTCCAAGAAAAGCAACTCAAAACTCCTCACAGCAACCTGTTCCCAGCTTTCCTGTACGGGTCAGGAAATCAGGCCTCTGTTTCCTCTCCTCATGTTGCAACAGGAAGAGCACTGCAGAGCTACTTCCTAAAGGAACTCTTCTTGCCCACCCCTTCCTTGACAGCCCTGAAAGAATTATGTGTATTATGTACGATGGGGCAAGGAGAGCCAGACTGCATGTCAGTGCAGGTCACAGTTACAATGCAGCAGATCTCAGAAAGGTGTAAGGTCTGATAAGAGGCAAGTCTTCTCTACTTGCTCTGTCAAATCACCAATAGTTTATCTAAAGGTCTGCGCCCTTGAAGCACAAAAATATATTGTTTTTAAGCATAACTGGAAATACCTTTCTATCAAGAAAAGTTGTCTGGCTATGTGACTTTACATCGTGCATGCAGTTATTTTTCCAGTCCCAGAGATAATTAGCACAAGGGCGCTTTGCCAAGCTAAAGCTGAGAGAATATCCTTCACAGCCTTTCTGGGCATTTGTGTCCTTTTCCAATTTTTATGCTGCTGTCACTGGACTCTGGCATTTCTTACCCGATTCATTTGCTTTCTCTTGTAATCATATGCAATGAAGATATGCATGGCCAACATTTAAACAGGCTGCAGATCAATTAGTGGTCTTAAGTTTATCTGATTTTTATCAAAGAAGACAGAGCTTTGGGTCGATTGTCAGAGCCTGTGTCAAGTTGACCTTTTCAGAGACGTCTACATTGCCAGTCCCTTGGGCAACTTGTTGTCCCCTGTTAGTCTCTGAATGGCAGAAGTCTGTTCTGCTCAAGCACAAAGTATACACAGATGTCTATATTACATTCTTATAGGTTTGACAGCAACTGCATGTTGTATCTATAAACTGTCCTTTAGCAGTGACACTTCCTCAATGATGATAAGCTAATTTATGCAACTAAATCTCCTTTGTGCAGAAATGAAAGCTAATTGAGTCATTACAAAGTAATTCAGGAAGGAATACCTTGTATAAATTGGCTTACTTTATAAATCCTTCTCAAGTGGTTTTCATGCATCCTAAGTGGTGCTTAAACAGTTTTGCTGCCATCACATACCCGGGTAAAAAAGACAGCTTTACAGAGCTATAAAAACATTATTTTAAAACTGCAAATGGAAGAGAAAATAAAATAAAGGTAAAAAGAAAGTGCATACACATAAAGAGAAAAGGTTTTAATTACCTGAAACAGTGGCAACTTCCTCCTGGCTCTCATTGCTTGGCACTTCAGCTTTTGAAGAAAGACGCTCTTCTGCAAAAGACACATAAATGCAAATGAAATTCTGAAGGGTCACCTCAGCTGACAGGAATTACAACCCACATCAGCCAGACTGTAAGCCTTATTTACTATTTTGCACTTATACAGAAGTTGGAACATTGTTATTTCTGTGGTTTCCGCCATCCATCCAAACACTCCAGAGCTTTCTTTCAAAATCTCAGTTGTGAACATCTGTTTCCCTTTTCCCTCTGGTCTGAATGCAGTCATATAGAGCTGCAGTTCTGCTGATTTTCAGTCATTCCGAGACAATTAGAACAAGGGTCCTCTTCGGCTGCATACATTTCTTGCCAGAAAAGGAAATCCAGGTATGAAAAAGTATCCTTGGCCCAAGCGATAACTCAGAGAGCAGTATGCAACTAAGGCAGATGACATCTTACCTTCAACACTATCGTCTAGACACAGTAGCTCCACACCTGCATGATGGGAACACAGCCACTACAGATACCATGTCCTTCATTGCTCCTGCCCACTGTGCCTGACCGTGGTTTTAAGCAATCCAGACTCTATCAAATGACTTAGTGCAAGTTTAGGAGACAAGACAAGAGAAAACCTGGCAGTGATCAGCTCTAAAGCATGTTTGCTGGCTAGCAGGCTTGGAACACTGAAATCCCCACAGGCAATTTCAAAAGATGTGCTCCATACTCCCTGTCTGGCACAGACATCGGACTCTGTCATGTCCAGACCTTCAATTGTGTAAATCCACACTCCATTCAGTACAGGGATACCAGATCTGCTCCTGGCATTTCCCAGTCAACAATTCTGTTGATGATGTAAAAACAGGAACAAATTTTAGCTGAATTCTGTCTTTAGGTTCATAAGGAAGTAGAAACAAATTTATCTTGGAATTTACAATATATCAAAACTGACAAGGCTGCTGTACTGAATGAGGAAATAGTATATTGATAAACCCACTTCGCAAACATGAACTGGACTTTTAATACATTTAAACTATCTGGCTTTGCTACTCATCACATCTTATACAGACAGTCAACCTTCTTTTTAAGATACACATTTCAGCAAATAATTATGATAGTCTGCTAATGACAGACAACAGATAAAGCACTCACAGTGTTTAAAATGTTCCTCGTGCAAATCTTATGTAATTGTCCATTTACTTTGACAAAGAGTAAATTTTATATCAAGAGTTCAAAGGATTTTTTAGCCTTGTAAAATTTCATCTAGCCATAAGGCTGTTCCTGCAAACATTAAAGCAGATGTTTAAAGCACAAGAGTAGACCTGTTGGAATGAGTATGCATAATTGCTGCTAACCTCTATACACAGTCCCACAAATATTACAATTATATCATAAGATTCACTCTACAAAGAGCTTTGAAATTCTGCCCTACTAAGCCAGCAAGATTTTTTGCTCTAGAATCTTGACTAGTTAAAAATCTGGTCAAGATGAATGTAAACTGTTTTTTAAGCCAAGGTAGGGGGAAAGAAGAGGAAAAAAAATCCTAGCAGTAGAACAGGAGAAATCTGAAGCTGTAGTACACAGAAAACACTCTATGTATTGCATTCATATGTTCAGATGTATTCCCCTACATGGCATTAACATTAATCACACATTTCCAAGTATGCTCATCTGTTTATTTTAAGAACTCACAATTGGAGCATAAATGGCAAAATTGCATGCCGATGTGCTGTCCACAGCACTAGGAGGCACTGTCATTCTGTGGGTCCCCTACCATGGTACCCCTTACAGGGAGTAGTGCCCCAGTATCAGTCACATTTTCTAGAATTGCTCCCTTTTCCCAGAAAAAAATCACCTTCATACAACACACATGATATTATATTATTCTTTCATTAAACAGATGTTGATATTTCATGTTACAGAATGTTTGGACCTAAATCAGTTGCTGAGCTGAATGTCCTATGGATTTTAACTCTATCACTTGTCATGGTCACCAGATTAGTTTAAACTGAGGACTGACTCCAGTAGAGGTATCTCAACTAAAGTAAAGCAGCAGCAGAGGTTTGAAGAGACTTTTTTGTAAGGTACAGCTGAATACATGTAGACTGCATTGTGATTTCACAGAAAATATTTAGAATATATGTATTCTTCTGAAAAATTTATTTCCTAGAAACAAGACTTGACCAGATCCACATATGAAGATATGAAAATGTCTGAATCAAAGCTCTTTGAATTCCAAAAGATGCCAAATTCAACCAAAACCTCACCATATTTGCATGCTGGTTTGGATCTCAACCATCCCCATTTATCCCACCTTGCTTTACACTACCGAGTTGTCACAGAGAGGACAAACTTTCAGGTACAATTAGACTGGAAGAGGCACTCCAGAAGCATGCTGGACATGGTCCATCTGCTAATGGGCATTCAGTCCATGGTACCAGGCTGAAGTGACTCCATAGGAAACCTCCTCTGAAACACACACAACAGACATCAGGTTCTTGGCACAAACCTCTGCTTTATGAGTCTGTTGCAAATGGTTCACACTATTTGCTAATGCAATCATGTTCAGAGTGGAGCAGTTGTAGTAGGCCTGGTTTAGGGTAATAAAAAAAAACCTGTGGTGTTTAACTCATGTTTTCTGGTATTATGGCCTGAAGCAGTAACTATGTGCAGGCAGTGTCCTTCAAACACAGCAACCTCGATTACCTCAGGAATTACTGCTGCAGTCTGATGCAATATGCATAACTTTGTGTTGCAACATGGCACAGAGTCGAAAGATTAAAAATGAAATTAAAAAATACAGTAGAAATACTTCTGGTTTTTTTAAGATACTGTGTATAAGAAGTCATGCATACCTTTAAAGTAATCTGTTCCAGTTTTTACTCTGTACATCTTCTTCACACCATCACTATCACTGCAGAGAGAAAATACTCTTTTCCACCTTCTCACTACTACACTAATCAAACCAGTGAACTCTTCTAGAGCTGTAGAACCTAAGAACCCTGAGATACAGATTATGTTCCATACTATGCTAACACTTAGAGATCTTAACAGCAAACAACCTACAAAATTCTTGTAACACTGCAACAAGGAACTATGTTTGTTAAAGGTTTTTTCAGTTAGTCCATGAAGGTTGTTGAAAATAATTTACTTATTCAATTTGTAGTTTGAAGAAAAAACAGAAAAATAATCACCCAATCACATAGGATTCTACCATCCACAAAATTTTAAAAGTGAACAAGACTTGCTGAGGTTTTTTACATAAATCCATTTTTTTCTTTCAATTTCTTTTTCTTAAAGGATGAAGGAAAAAAGATTGGACTACTTGAGTATAAAACAGATAAGAGTTTGGCTTGAACAGTGCATTCCACCAATGGAATGCAGCATCTCCATGATAAACATGCAAAAATTTAGCAGTTTCCTCTACTAACATGTTACCTAACCATCTTTTTACATTCGATTCTAATTTAATGCCATTATTATTTGGTATTCTATTGCCTTCTAGTTTCTGACACATTGCCTTTGCGCAATAGTAGTTTACACCTTGAATAATCCCAGTTTGTGAGTTAATATATTCTATTCAATGCTTTGATTACAGTAAACAAAACCAGCTCAGCTATGCAGCAAAATCTACCAAACCACACAGATGGTTATAGGCTTATCATTGTGTGGTTTCCATAGCAATCATATCGCAAATCTGGAAGCTTCTTGCAAATAAGCAGCTTGTATTTACATGCCTCTCGGCTGCTGCATGGAACACAACAAGTGAAGTTATTATTCCAATCACATATTGTTAGCAACATGACTGGAAGATGTTTTGATCAGTTCAGATAAAAAGTACTGCAGTGAACTAATTTTTCATCTATTTCAAAATGATCCAAGCAATCACACACTTGTAATGCACATTCATGTCTCTTCATTTGAAATCTCACTGTAGTGTCAGAGAGTATAAGCATACAAACAAGTCTTGTAAGATAGACCCCCCCCAAAAAAATATTATTAAATAATTATTTTAAAAACCACACATTGTCTTTACTATTGTACTTGTCAGGGAGAACAAACAAGATGCTTACATGAACTCTGCTGACACTGAATATCACAGGTCTATACTATTTTGCCCACGAAAAAGTAAAAGAAATAGTGGCATGGTAACACCAAGAGTCTTACTCCTCCACACTGCCTTTTTGCTACGAAATAATGACTCCACAGAAATGCAAACAAGAACTTTCAAACACAAATAAATGCTTACCATGGGAAAGAGTCAAGATGTTTTCCCTCCAGAATTTATAATTTTATTAATTGACCCACCCCCCATAACAGATGGATTATTACTCTAATAAGGAACATAAATCAACCCAGCTATGTAATTTTTTAAAATATTTGCAAGAATTGGCTTTTTTAGAATCAGGAGTATTTGTTCAGAGAAACATTTAATATTTCCAGAGAAGTAGCAATAAATGCACAAAATTTAGGAACAAGATTGTTTATATAATTTGGCCAAACTGACACCTGCTAGCATTTGTGGTGAGGGCTAGTGACCATCTGGGTCAAAGGAATAAGTATTAATGCCATGTTTTACGCAGGGCCAGCAAATTTCTTTACCTGAGGTCAGTGCTCCCCAGCCTTGGGGATGGGGTCTGCAGCATTCTCTCCTGTACAGGCCTGTACATTTCACCCAAACTCTTACAGTATTTTAGCCTAAGCAGCTCCATAGAAAATCTGGTAGGCTTACTTGCCTTGGTGTGTGTATTTATAATGGCAGGGATTGTCATTTCTGGTATCTTCTTTTAGAGTCCAGATCCATCCATTATACATGAGAGACCTCTCTGTATGAAGAGATCTTCCAAGGCAATTAGCAGAACTCCAACTTTGATAATCTTCCAAAATTCCCTAAGATCTGTTCCTTTCCCCCAGCTCCTCTGGGACATGGCAGATTACTGGAAGTTTTACACACAGCTTCTTAACATTTCACCTTACCCTGCATTCCCATTAACAGCCTGGTGAACTCTGTAAACAACAAAACAGTTTGAAAAAGGCTGCTGAAGGTGCTACTGTCTAAGCCATGATGAGTTCTTGCGAGCAGCAGAGAGGGGGAGACAGACCCTTGTTTTTTTAAAGCTCCACCCGACTGTACAATAGTGCATGGTTTGAGAATGAAAATGCCTCCAGGACAGCAAGAGAAGTGGGAAACAAGTTGGCTGCTAGAGAAGAGATTATAAATGTGAGAATTTCTTACCATGACAGAAGAGAGGATATTTTACTGCTACTTCATTGGGTCACAGCGACTTACCACCCAACAGTTCAAACAAAAAAAGCTGTATTCCTGCATGGTAAACTTGAGTGTAAACAAACCCAATTTCCACAACACACACAGAATGATAGAAACAGGTCACCCAAAACCAGGCTAAACATTGGAATCGCAGACAAGATGGCATCAACATAAGCCAGCAGAAGCAGACGTTGCATCTGACTAAATTGCATTCATCATGGCATTCAGAAATATGATGGGCAACAGGCAATACAGAATTGTATTCCAAAAGAACACAGAAAGAGATCTCAGGGTTATGAACAATATAAAAATACATCTTAAAGAAAAATAATATGCATATTGAGATGCTTCAGTTTTTGTTGATGATAACCCGTGCTGATTCCCAACCCAAATTTCTTATGCCCCATGTGATCCAAGTTTGATTCCAAGATGGAGGCAAAAGGTTTCATTCAAATATACCACCACCTAAACTGGATGGAACCTCCACCTAACACTTTTGCACAAGTTTTAACCAGCTCTTTGAAAACAACCATTATCTAAATTCTAAAGTAAGGTTAAATATACACACCACTCTTCCCAACCAGCAGACAGTAACAGAAGTCTGCTAATAATATTAACAATGTCCTGACTTCTCAATGGCCTTGAATAAGTAGCTTTACAAAGTGAAAAAGCTAGAATAATGAAATACTTTGGGAGAGATGGGATCTGTGGAAATTGCTCAGTCTAACACCCTGCTCTAAATCAGAAAGTTAGATCAGGTTTCTAGGAAACAGCATTTTGCCTCTTTTGGTACTCCACACTAAACTGTTCAGCAGCAGTTTAAAAGGACCTGTGCATTTTAATAGCTCACATATGAGACTGTTGAAGCTAATGACTTTCTAGAACAGGATTAGCTCAAATTACTGTTTTTCCAGATCTTGCCAAGTCTCCAGATGTGAGGTTTCCTGTATTCTTTGAGAAATCTCACACTTTTTTTTCCCCTCAGTTGCACTCCTTGTATCTTTAAAAGGTGCTACTGTGCACCGCTGTTACTCTCAGTTATCTAAGCAATCTGAAGAACTAAAGCAGGTGGCTCAGCCAAAAGTGAAACACTGCATACTATTGAGAAGACCTTGGGAAAGTTACCTCATCATCCTCACAGAAAAGGTTAGTAGATGTTGTTGGAAATTAACTTAGGATCATTGCTGCAAGAGAAGAAGTGACATGGGAGTACTGGAATGTCACTTAGACGTTTTCACGAGAAAAAACTCCCTCAAAACAACCTTTCTGTGGCATCACTCAGTGAATCTTAGCATATATAATGGTCTGGCTTAACCAAAACCAAAAAGCTGATACAACATCCCCTTCCTAAGGAAAGTATTTTGGAGTTACAGCATTTGCTAAACTAAAGAGTAAAGTAAACCAAAAAATTCCTAGTCTCACTAAGGACAAATAGCAAATGCACTTTATAGCTGTGATTCTCTAGTGTTGAACAGAATAATGTTGTTTAGATCATATAACTGTTGCTATGAAGAATAATAACAGAGAAAAGTAGCAGAGAGAAATAAGTACATTTGGAGAACTGTTTGAGGGAAAAAAAGAATACTTTCTATATAAATTTGTGAAAAAGACACTACATTTCTCCTATATTACCATACGTATAGCCATCCACATGAAGTATAGTGGCACAATGGATTAAAAAAATCATGTTTTTAAAAGCTGGAAGATATTTTCTGGCCTCTCATTAATCCAGTGGAATAAACAAGCAACAAGTGATCAAAGAATATATCTCTGGAGGAAGAACAGCTACTCTCGCACACACAAAAAAACCGTAACATTTTTTGGCAAGGTCATTCACAGCTCACAAAGTGGGTCTTCTCACTCTACTTTGCAGCCTTTTACCAATTTTCACGAAATCTAGGAGAATGCTTTGCTTTAATTACCTTTTCTACTTGCTGAGACCTGAATATACGTCAACATCTTTCTTCTTTGTTTTTCTTTCCTTTCCCGAAGTATGCCAGTACCTTGCCTGCCTTTGCCCCCTTCTGTAGTCACAGCCAGTATCTTCTTCAGATCCCAAAATTTTGTACATTTACCAAACACAGAAATTGTTAGTATGAAAGTTGCTGTTTCCAGGGTTTCACAAGGCCCTTCAGATTTTAAGAAAAAAACTGTCTAAATGGAAGGAAAAATTTTCTCAGTCACCTAAATGACCGAACAGAATATTATTCATTGCAACAACTGAATAATCCACCAAGGTGCAGGCAATTCCCAGTCCTAGTTATGAATATATTAAGATTTTGTGAACTCAGCTTGGAGCTGAGCTTGGAGCTCTCCTTGCAAATAAGCACTCTTCTGTCTTGGTTTGAGGGGTAGGTCAATTCAATTTAGTTGGCCACTTCCTTGCACTAGTCTTCCAAACAACAAATAATCTAAAATCTCTGATTAAAACCAAGCCAAACCAACCCAAATCTTCTCAATCTTTTTACATACTCTACTTTTTT
>WBMY01016349.1:395348-437848 GCA_013397315.1 Donacobius atricapilla
AAAAAAAGGCAGTTTTACCTCTTTGGGTATTTTCATTAAAAATAACAAACCCATGCTACTGCCACTTTGCACTGTTTATGGCCCAGGCCATTAAATGAAATTATGTCAGCTATGTTAAATCCTTTCTCCAACTAAAATGATGAAATGAAGTGAAAATTTTATTGCTATGATTCACTGGTATCAGGTTATCTTCCAAATTAGAAATATGCAGAAATTATAGCTGCAATGCAGACTGTTTACATGTACCACATTTTGGATAACATTTCCATATTAATCTCTACAAATACTATCCCATTCTTCGATTCTCATACATTAGGTCCATACTGGGATCGGCCACTCTGGATGTCAGCTCTTACTAGCCCTACGCACCACAAACCACAATGCACCTCAGAGAGAAGAGGCTGGGCACTAGGATATGGCAATGGTTCATAAGCAGGAGATGACAACTGCTCCCCAGGCAGCTCCCCAGCTCTGTGTGGGATTGGCATACAGTTGTATCTCAAAAGAACTCATGGCTTCTGGAGTTCCATACTACTAGAATTCACTCAGAGACAGTACTTTCAGATGGCCAGAGACACAACACAGTCCCAGTTGCACTGTAAGAGCACTACTTGTATGTTTGAGCTAGGCAGTTTATTCAGGAACTAGGTTTTATGACCTGTATGGAAGTTATAACAAAATCATATCTATCTTGAACTTTCGTTTGCTGAATTATCTAAAATTGTTCAACATCTACTGATGGAAATGTGTCACTTCTTACCAAAGAATCATACAATCATTTGGGTTGGGAGTAACCTCCAAGATCATCTCATTCTAACACCCATGCCATGAGCAGGGACAGCTTCCACTGTATCAGGTTCCTCAATGCTGCATACAACCCACCCTAACACACTTCCAGCAATGTGGCGCATTTACAACTTCTCTGGACAACCTGTTCCACTGCCTCACCATCCTCACAGCAAAGTATCTCTTCCCAATATTTATTCTTAATTTTTAAGGAAATAAAACTTGAGAGAGGTATGCAAAAAAGATAAATTCAGTTAGTGTATTTTAGGACAATGGAAGCACAACCCTCATGCTAGGATCCACAGGCTTTCCAGTAGATAATGCTTTGTTTTGAAAATGCAATTCCTTCCTTTAATTCCCAGTTTTACGTTAAGATTCAAGGGCAGAATAATTGTTACAGACTGCTATGACAGAATGCTCCCACAATCCAAAGATGGAAGTATTGGGACATCTTCTTTAAGGATATTGTAAGTTCCAGAGATCCTAAACTAGTTTTCATTAAAACACATACTCAAGAGTTTTTACGTGGAGGAAAATAAGATCTGCTAGGAAAAGTTAAGACTTCAAAAAAAAAGGACTGAAACAAAATATTCAAAATATAACCATTCCCTTTCTGGATAAAAAGACCGTCCTCCTATCTTGCCATCTAATACAAATCTCACTGACTTGCCATAAAACTTCCCTCAGTCTCTTCTGGGTTCTTAAGAAAAGATTGTCCCCTTTGCTGCTGAAGCTTATCTGTGTGTCTGCACCCTGCACTTCCCTGGAGCATCCCTCTGTCTCCTCTAGGGCACAGCAGACTGTTGCATCTTGCCCTCTCTGCGTGGTCCACTGTGTGGTCCAGGAGCTGGGCCCTGCTGACCATTTTCCTTTCCTCGGAGCAACCATCTTGCTTCTTTCAAAAATTTGTACCCAGCCCGGGGAACAGCAGCCAAGACAAGGAAACAAGCAGCCTTTTCCTGTGTTACCTTCTTTATGTACGTGTAAACTAAACATGGCATCTATTGCACACACAGTACACTGCACCACACAAACAAATCAGATATACATGCATACAGCCAGAAAAATTCATGAAGCTCTAGTTAATTAGTAGTAATTTCTCCATTTTGAGGAGAGTGGGAAGGAAAGTGAGCAGCAAATTGAAAGGAAAAGACAGATACAGAAGGATTTATGCTCATGCATTTCTTAAGGCTGAAAAATTCAAATCAGATGTTTGTATCTACAGTATGAGAATGATTAACTCAGCCTTTAGAGCCCACCTTGCTGGGTCTTATTTGAGAATTCGGTTGTACAAATTATGGTTCTTTAATAGCTACCTTGTGGAAACCAGAAAAGTTGAGAAGCGATAGCCTGAGGCACCATATAACCTCTGGCTGCTCGTTTCTCAAAAAACTCTATCTAACGGTTTTAATAGCCTGATACGCAGTCATTCATCACAAATTCAAAAAATTAGGGTTCTTTGATCTATCTATATAGTATTTATAACATTTATACCCAAGCAGTAGAATGGGTCCAATATTTATTTCTATTTTCATAAATATACATAATACAAATCACATTTTACTTTGAACTTGCTCAACTGCAGCAACTCCTCAAACTTATGCTTAATTAACTATCTCACATAACAAGGCATTTTCTCTGAACACCTGCATTAATTGCACTACTTCTTAATTAGCTAAAAACTGTGCCACCATAGAAAACTTTGCTACTTTGGGTCCACAACCCATTGAAGACATGTACGCATAAGAAAGCTTTGTTCACATTTAACACAAAACCAGCTGTCAGAGACAGAGTCAACACTGAAAAAACTATGATACAAATAAAACTACTTCGTGTGATTTGTGTGATTTTTTTTCTTGCCAGGATGACAAGTTTTTCTGAGACAGGTTTCTATCTCTTAATAACAAACAGTGTCTGTCACATACTGTTCACATCAGATTGGTTTTACAAATCAATAGAGTCTTGTTTAATGCTGGGACACAGAAAATAGAATAAAAATTACTGACCAGTACCTGAAGTAAACATCTTCTTTCCATAAGTAAACTCATTTCAGTAAGTGATGATCTAATTAGTCTTTGAAGGAGCACTTTAAACAGAACAATATGATTAAAAATACCTCTGTTTTATATATGCCTTCTAATTTTAAGCAGGTAAAATTCTGAAATACCACTAGACAATAGTTTATTTAGTGGTGCGTTTTTTGTTGGCTTTGGTTTGGCTTGGGTTTTTGGTCTGATTGGATTTTAGGGTACTTCTCTTTTAAAATCTGAAATACATAAATAAAATTCAGCATTTGCTAACATGAGTCTTTGATAAACACAGCCTTTCCAACATGAGCTCCTTCAATTTATTCTAACAGTTGACCACAACATCAGGAAGATCACTTCTCTTTTCTCCACCTGTAAACTCTGAAATCTATGAAGCCTGAAACATCTGAAATCTATGAATTCTCTCATGCAGTTCTAAGAGAGGAGAATAAATATCTGTACTTAATAGCACACACTTTCCATTCACTGTAGAAACTGTAACTGACTGCTTTGAATCTCACAACTGACCAAATTTTCTGCAGCGGAGGTATATCACTGAATAAAATATAAATAAAGAGCATTATTCTAAGAGTATTTATCAGTGGACAAACCCAGCCTGAGTCCAATCAGTCAATATACCTCTCACATGCAAAGCAGACTAAATATGAATACCAGTTATCAATGCACTTTTACTGTCCTCCTCACTTTTGCAAACCTGTGTGTGATGAGGGAGCAGAGGGTGAATTGCACCATGGACAGTAGGCTTTCTGACAGCTATGGGCCACCTGTTGCTCACAGATGGCCACTTTATATTCACTTTAAAAGGAATGCAGAAGAGCCTGTGAACCTTATTTTTCCTCACAAAGACCTGCCACTTCCCACTCAATAGACATCTCATTCTTTTCAGCTACACCAGATTGTCTTACCTCCTCTTCCATCACTGACACCCAACATCAATGGAAGAAGGGTTCACTCTCTGGATGTAGGATTACAGTAATTGAAGATAATGCCCAAGCTCTTGCGTCAAACAAAAGCTGAGGTCTAGGTATCAAGTTCCTAACCACCTTGTGGATGCAATGTCTTTATATATATTTGTCTGCATTTGTGACTCAGGTCTCATGAGCATTTAGTACTAGCTGAAGGATAACTCCAAGGCATTTATATATCCCATAAGAATACTGCCTCAAAACCCAGAGTGACAGAATTCCAACACAGCTCCATTTCATCAAAGCTGCTGGGATTCAACAATATCCAGTTAAAAGAGATTGGTTTTCAATCATTTCCATGTCTGACACTTAGCAGATACCAAATCCCAGTGATCAAGACAACAAAACAACACGTCTTGGACCTAAAAAAAAAATTTCTTTCTTTATTACTCTCTACACCGAAACATAGTTCACATCTGCTTTTCACTTCTCTTGTATTACTTAAATTGCTTTTGAATTACAGCTGAGTAAGCGCACTGTAGCAGCCCCTTGTCCTTATTCTGGTACTCCACCTATCAGCAAGACAGTATGTGCAAAAATACTCCATTTATACAATAATATAATAGCTAAACAAATGAAAAATACTTCTTAAGAACTCCGAGATTCAATTTTTGAAAAAAAAAAAAATTTGAAAAATCCTCACTGTTTTAAAAGGAAAAAAGTCCATTGCTTTGTTCTTGAATATGAAAGATGTTTTCATGGAAATTATTAAAAAAAAAAATCTTTCAGAAATTACTTTGAAAACTTATCTTTAGTATTGTCCTCAAAAATGCAAATCTTACACACAAGTCTTTTCAACTTCAATTATTCCAGACGCTACTTATATTTTATACTTTTGAATCATTTACTAATAAAAAGAACTTAGAATTCTTTCTGTGGAAAAAAAAATTATAGCACATCAGCATTATATACAACTTCTGTACAAAAGCTAAAGAATTCCCTAACTCCTGAAGGTAAGCAGTAAACACTGTGAGGAAAGTGGACCATATGCCAAGATGTATAATGACTTAGTAGCAATGATCACAGGTAACATCTCAGACTTCATAATCATCCGTGTCTCTGCTGACTTAAACCTACTCCTCTGGTTTGCAACGACCAATTAACAGTTTCTTTCTTTAAGCCTACTGGTTTTAGGAACTGACTGTACAGCTATAATGCACAACTGGGACTGCTTGGCACTAAACGCTGTGTTTTGGCCCACATACTCTGTGCTGTAAGAAGCAAAGGTGTCCTGGGAAAGAATTTTCATTAACACAGCACAGTGAAATCTTCACTTCTAGTGTCAAGAAGTCCATATATGTGACATTACATCTTGAGAAAACAAATATTTGCCATGAGTGTTCATGACTGAGAGATGAAACTGAAACTCCACTATATAATCATTACTTCCTTCTTCCCAAGAAGAGGCAAATCGGAGAACACATTCTTTTCCCCCCCGCCACCTTCATGCTCATGAAAAGGGTACAACATAATGAAAGAAGTTGCTTCTTCAAAACTGTAACAGTCTAGCAAGAAGAAAGGATGAAGATGGTATTGTTATGTTGCCTAACTGCACCAGTTTACTGTTAGAAAAAAATAAAGCATGAAAGCTGCTTAAAGAGACAACCATAAGAAAGAAACAGGATGATCATTCTCGACCTTCATATTCAATGTCAGAAATGTTCTGAAACAACATCAATATAATTTTTTTTACTATTTAAAATGCTTTGTTTAAAGTAAGTAAAGAAATCTAAGTGGTTTTTTGCACAGCATACTTCTCATTGCATGAAAGTTAAGACATATCTTTTCCTGAGTTTTGCCTTAGTTACAGAGTTTCCCTACCTAAGCTTCCAACTACACTGCAAAATAGAATTTTTGCTCAGAAACCTGGGCTTGACCAAACAACTTGGCAGAGGATTGGTAACGGGAATCAAAAGACAAACTCCAGGTTTCTATTCCCATCATCCTGTGCCCAGAGACTGAAACAATCCTCAAATTTATTTTCTAGAAAACTAAGAACTGATGCAAGTTGTTTAGGCTGGAGGTCACCACAGCACCGAATTTCACCATCCTTACCTCTTTCTCACCTGAAAGTTCTCCGTGTTACGGACAGGCTAAGAAGAGATGGCACAAAGCCACAATGCCAGTTTTGTGTCTTACTACATTGCTTCAGGCTTTCCAACTTTATCTGTTATGTAAGGGCTCTAGAAGGGAGGGTTTTACCTCCATGCAGCAAAAAAGCACCACCAAAATAAGAATCAAAACTTATGTTTAGAATCATTTTAATGGAAAATATACTGTATACCATGGAAAGTACTGCTATATTGCAAGTTTGTGAGGAGAGAGAGAACAAACGAAAAAACCCACAAAATTGGAAATTAAGGTGAGTACATTATCTTAGTTTTAACACCTCCTTTCTCCTATTGGGCCAGACTGTGGTAGACAGCACACAAACTGAGCTGAGTCTGAAGAAAGGATTTAGGGGCAGGCAGTAGTTGGCATTGCAGTTTTGGGTATGTGCTTCACATAGATGTGAAACCACAGAAGACAATACTGAAGGCCCGTAGAACTATGTCACTGAAACCTCAAGTTAATAAAAAATTCTGTCTTCAAGGGCTGTAACAGACAAGAACAACTTTAAAGCTGACACATGTTCTGTTTTATGACAAGGACAGCCCCACCATTTAAAACACCACTGAGCCAGAAACTCTATGCATCAACTTAGCTCTATCCAGAATACAGAGTTATTTAATTCTGCAGTTTCAGAAGCTGTTTTATGTTACAGCTTGTAACATCCAGCTGTGGACTGCAAAATTACATATAGTGTACTAGGGCAGAAAATAAATAACTAATTAAGAAAAATTGTCCTTTACTAACAAAATTTTTCATTTTACTTAGCCAAGTTTTCCTCTATGATTTTATTAAAAACCAAAAATACTAAAGCCTAGTTTGCTGAAGACAGTATACAGATTTCTTTTCCTGAAGAATCTTCCAAGGCAAGTTTTACAAGTTGGGAATTCTTTAAAAGGTCTGATGTTTTTGACTTTTATTCATAACCACAGTAAAACACTGACTAATACTGAGAATCATGAAAATTATCCTTCCATGGTAAGTATGAATTTGTATGGGCTATTAAAGAAGAAAGTGACTTAACAGATCAAAAGATTAGATTTCCCACATCTCTTTGTACACCTCCCAACTATCAACCTGCCAGCAGACAGTACATAGTGTATACGACTGAAATCTATGCTGCTGACTAATAGACTGTTCTGGATACTAATAGCATTCTGGATACTGGTTTGAACCTATCCAGCTTCTGCCTGGAAAATTCATCTACACTGTCTCCTGTCACAAGCAAGAGGAAAAAAAATAGTTAAGCAATGATATAGCTAGAGAATACAGTGTCAGTCCTGATTACTGCTACAGTTCTCAAAATTTCCCAATTTTCAAAACTATGCAAAAATTTCATATCCTTTTTTTAATCCAAAAACTCTTCAAATACCAAACCAAATATTATAAACTGAAACTGAATATTATCAACAGCTTAATTTCCTTCTGAAATGCTGGCATAAAAACACTGGAAAACCACAGAAATGCAAAATTTTAATTGCTTGAGAAAATGCAAATTATAATCAAATAAATGATAATACAGTACAATGAGCTGAGCACCTGAAATTCAATATTTACAAAGCTAGTGGATCTGTGAAAACAGAGATTTGGAATCCTCTAACATGAATATGCTTTGAGGATAAAAACAAAGTGGAGATTAATTTCTTCTCCCTCTTCACAAGGATCTTGCATGTTTGTCTTCTGCATTCCAGAGCTAAGTATAGCTTTGCAGCTGTACAAATTTTTTTTCTGTTCTCTTAACAGGCATTCCAAATTTCTTATTTGTTCTGTATTATTATGCCAGGTAACAGCAGGGATAATAATGCTCCACCCTTTGACCATGAAAGGAAGAAAGTGTAATTCACTTTCCTGGGAAAACAGAAAGGACAGCCAACTGTAATTAAATGTAACCAATTAGGCCTAATTAAAGGAGATGAGACCAAACTGGAGTGTACTCTTACCATCAAGTTTAGATGAACAGCTATGCAAGAAACAAGTAAGGCCTACTCCTGTGAGGTTTGTCAACCAGCATTTCATCTAACACACTTCAATATGATATGGATTAAGAAGAAAAGGACTGCTCTAAGGCCTCAGAGCCACAAGTCTGTAATTCCATTTAAACATATGATTATTAAAGCACATTTATGGAAGATAAAAGGACTAAATAATCACCTAAAATCTACTGCAAATTTATGATTTTTACCTAATTATGTCAACACATCAGAGTCAAAACTAAAAGCTCCACTGTAGAAAGGAAAAAGTTCACAATTCAAATAGATGAGATGGAAAAAGCATGAGATAAAGGAAGGTAATCTCTACTTGATGACATGAAAATGAAGCACACTCCAAGATCATGGGGAAATAAATTAATTTAACTAAAAACTGAAAACTAAATTTCTTGAACTACCCCTTCTTTGTGATGTTACATTTCAGGTTTATTGGCCACATTAGGAGATAGCAGAAAACTGCCATAAAAATGGGATGTACGTGAAAATACTCTAAATTCCTACAGAATCACACCAAGGCAGCACTTTGCTGAAAACAGAGCTCAAAGCAAAGAACTCAAAGTCTATATTAACCAATGTCCACCTCCCGGTATTTTATGTACTACTGCTCCAGATTTACTTACTAACTGACATTGCGATGAACAGGTAAGAGAAGCTCAAAAAAAGAGTAATTTATCCCAGGATATGTGTAGAGCTTCTTTAACAAAAGCATAAGCAATCATACAAGACCACTTTCTGTAAGAACCTCAGCATTCACAAAGCACTGTAATAAGGTTTGGCTGTATCTTGTACTATAAGATTAAGCCCAGTAATGTAGTTTTAATACTGCAGAGAGTTTTTCAGCATACATGACACACTGCATGTCATTTCAGCAGAACATGCATTCTGTATTGAAGTAATCTAGGTACAATTCAAAGACATGGAACAACCCCCAAAAAACCAGCTCCTAAAGATAATATAATTTTATATCTTATCTTATGATATTCATTTTCACTACACATTTGTTTTCTGGCCTTTATTCACTGAAATGACCTTAAATTGAAAATCAAGACAAAGTGTAAAGTGTTCTTGTCTTCAATGGTCAGGAAATTCTACCTAATAGATACAGAAAGTTAGTCAGCATCATATGACACAACTGATTTTTCCTCTCAAATTATTGCTGATAATTGAACTGCTCCAAACAGCAAGGGGTATGGAACTCTATTTCATACAAAGCGATTATTAATTGTCATATCACTTCGAAGTATCATTTGTTAACTAATGATAACTGGAAAACTGATTTTTTTCATAGCTTCTTAAAATTTAATAAAGAACAGCCACCTTTCTCCTAGTACTTGAATGCATATAATCAAGACCTTTTGCCAAGCTCTTTTACTTTTGTTTTGCCATCTGACAGACACAGTTGTACATTTAGAGCCACAATCATTTGGCCACATTGGAAAGACCAAAGTAAAAAGTTTCCGTATAATCATAAGCATGCTAAAAACATGAAACAGAACAGTGTCAATACTCATGTTGCATTCCTTGCAGTTCATTTCCAGAGTCTTTTCAAACAAACACATTGCTTTCTTGAAGTATTATAATACCATGTATTAGGCAGAAGCTGGGAACATTTGGAATGATAGAGAACTTTTGCTTAATACAAATGCCAAAATAAATAAATAAAAAATTAATGGACATGTTGCCGGAAAAAGCTGTAAGGCTTTTCAAATTTTTAATGAAAAAAAATTGCATACCAGAAAATGTTAATGAGCTGAAAGTCCCCTGAGTTCACTTTTACACATTCTGTGGTATTTTGATTCTGTGCTAGAGAAAACTGTTCCCACTCAGAACTGAAGACATTCTTTTTTCAATGTCATAGCAAAATCTGAAATCTAAAAGTATCTCATTTGTCATTTTACTTAAATCCCTTCCTTTAAGCCACTCAGAGTTATCGAACTAGAAGTAGAGAAGACAAAATGACCACAAGTCACACAGTCAAAAAGAATTAAACAATACCTTTAACTTCTTCATAAATGCTATCATCTATCGGTTCACTGTTCGCTTGTCCAACATCATCATATTCCTCTTCCTCCTCCTCAGGAATAGTATTAGATCCCGTATCTATGTAACAGTGGTTTCAAAAGTTAACATTTAGTAGAAAAGATGCCTAAGCAGAAATTTATGCAAAATGAAAATAATTCTTCCCTGACCCACTCCTTCCAGTACATTCTGTTGATTTTTTTTACATTGTTCCAGGGATAAGAAAGAGTTTATAAGAAGGAGCTTGCATAAGGGAGAGCTCCTAAGCTACATAGTACTCTGGGAGAAAATCAAAAATGTTGAAAAAAGAGAAAAGTCATATAAAAGCTGTAACACAATTGAAAACAAGGACCTTCTACTCAAAACTTGGACATGTGGGAATCCTACATGTACTAACATGACATAAGTAAATGGACAGAACTACCATCACTAAGCAGTACTGGCAATAAAAGCAACTGCTCTACTGGCTGGCTTACCTTGAATTACAAATTTGACTTGCTGTACCCATTCCTCTGCTTCTTTGGGAGTGGCAGCTGTAAACTATTAAATGTTTATTAATAACTACTCGCAGTAATGACAAAAACACAACTACAATTTCATTAGCAATAAAAAAAAAGAGGGAATGTAACATTCCCATCACTTCCTCAAGAAACCATTAGCAATTCTTTTCATGTCTTCTGGTACTTTTCTTGCAAGGATGCTTCTTATAATGTACAGCTAATTTTGACAAATTTACGTAATTGAAGGAGAGGATGATGGATTTGAAACTCTGATCAGCAGCTGGCAGCTGTGCAGAAAAAAGCTGCTTCTCTTCATCAATGTCAAAGCCAGAACTGATGAACAAAATTTGCCCTTGACAATTAGAAGACACCCATGAATTTCTTTAGACTGCTGGGTACAGTTTTCTTAAAAATGTTCTTGTCAGACTCCAACACACTACCTGACAGCTTAATTAACTGGCTTTCAACCGCAATCTCAGATATTTAAAACTTATTAAACTTACATTCCATATTGATGTCTGGCTGATAGGTCTCTGAATTGCACAGCTGATATGTGCCTTTTTGTAGGTTTTCCTTGAAAAGCCATGACCAATACAATATGTATTTAACACTGATACATATTTAAACTTTTTTTTACTATTTAATTCATCCAAGAAATCACAGACACACAATACAATAGATATTAAAATGCTAATATTGAAATGACCAATAGATAAAAATGATAGATTTCCTTGCTCTTGACCAAAAAGATAATATTTGAACATGTACATACATACATTTAATCAGATTTTTTTTTCCTAATATATGAATATACAATATAAGCAAGAAAGGGTTTCCTTTTTTTCATTAAGATATCAGTGACAGTTGTTTCACTGAAAAGTTAATTCAGTAACTAGAATTGTAACAGCTTTGTCAGTTAAATTTCAAGTCAACATAAAAAAGTCCAACCTGATAAATGCGCTTATCTGGAGCAGAGATTTCAAAACAACAATCTTTCTTTGCATCCTTCCGAAGGCTATTATTCATTCTGATGGTGTAGCCCTCTAAGGCAAATTCACCTTTCTGTTGTTTGTCTGTTGGAGATAAAAAACAAAGTTAGAGTTTCATTTACAACAGTGAATGTAAGTAGCTCAGCAGGTTATCGTTTATTCAGATTTTGTTTTCTATTTCATGAATTTTACAAAGAACAGGGAGGTTTTTAACAAAATGATTAAGTGATGTTTCTGGTGATAAAGCTTTATTTTAAGGGGTGATGTACCCAGAAGTACATTTTTCTGTAGGATGCCTAAGGAATCCCACAGGGAGATGTTTGCAGATGGTGGTCTTATTTAGTAAGAAGTGCATGTTATGACACTTGTATCTAGGGAAAGCCAAGAACTGGAACTTGCAAGACACATTTCCTATAAATCAGTGTCTCTTTCAGGTTCAGTAAACCAATGGAAAAACCTGTCTAGCTCAGAACTTGCTGAGCTCTCTTCTAAACTAACCACTTCACTCAAAAAATAAACTTCAAGCTTCTTTTTAAGCAATTGGAAAAGCTGCTTTTCATGTTCTCCCACCCACTCCCAGATGTGCCTCCTTTCAACACGGCAAAAATACAAAATTAATTTTGTTATAAATTCAGGTGTGTGCATCTGTGTTCATTCCAAAAGCATTTCTCTCAAAACAGTAAATGTTTAATTAGC
The DNA here is from genome assembly GCA_013397315.1 of Donacobius atricapilla. NCBI lineage: Eukaryota > Metazoa > Chordata > Aves > Passeriformes > Mimidae > Donacobius > Donacobius atricapilla. The sequence goes on from WBMY01016349.1 coordinate 407,449, forward strand.
TAATAAAAGTACTGAGCCCTACCACAGTTTATTAGGTACAGCCATGTGGTTGTTTTAAAGACAATTCTACATTTCAAAGGTTCTGGTTTATAAAAGTATCACTTACAACAGATTTGGCTTTAAATACACTGCACATTGTGCAAGCAGTACCTCTGCACTCCTTTCGAGCCCTTCAAACAAAATTCAGCATCAGATTCTATGTGCTCTGGCATATTTTGATGAATATTAAAAACAAGCCAAAAATGTAAAAGTAATTAAGTTTTGCAATTTCTGCAGATCACAGTGCAGCATTCAAGTGAAGACAAAGTTCACATTTTGCACAGGCAAACAAAGAACAATGCAGTTGCATATCAAAAATGCCATTTAGCGTGGGGTTTTTTACACAGAAGAGAAAAGCATTCATTAACAATAAGCACCAGGAACAGCAGCAAAACTACTTTAAGTATTGCTGAATACAACTTACATGCAAACTGAACATCCATTGCTTACACTTGTCAACAAAAGGAGAAAACTTCTGAAGTAGATAAAATAGGAAAACTATTGTTTTCAACAATTTTTTTGTCATATATCTGGAAATCTAATAGGAAAGAAAATCTGTTTCCACTTCTGAGAGGGTAAAAATTGGGTAACACAGCAATGTGAATAGAAATGGCCATAAGGGCAGTCACCAGTCAAATTCTCTTTCCAGTAATCTTATATGCACGTAGACACATTCTCTGTCCTTCCACCTTTTTATGAACTCTCACCCAGGGCAAGCAAATACCCAATAACACAAATATATGAGAAAATCTAGGACACTACTCCATTTTCATTTCTAGTCCCTTCCCCCACATAAGTTTTATTCTGTCTTAAAGAAGTACTAATAATATAGTACTAATATTTTATATTTGCTCAATCCTCTACCCCTATTTCAAACAGCACACACATGCAAAATTCATGAAATCACACCAAGGTAGATATTAGAAATAATAACTTGCAATAGGTTAACTAGGTTCCTTTTAATGAAATTCATTTCTGCTTAGGACTGCTATTGTTCCCTCACTTGTGACCTCAGGGAGAAGATGAAGTGAAACACATTAATTTCTCACTCTCCCATGCTGGAGGTTTATCAAAACCCTAGAAGATAGGAGCATGCAGGCAGAATAAACAAACACCAGGTTCAAAAGGTAAAAACATTTTGTCAAGATAAAAATGAGGCAAGTATTCAAATTTAATCTCTTGGATTATTTCTGAGACTGCTTCTCTGTGACATGGATGATGCCTTTTATGGTAATATACCTTTACAGAGCTAATCTCAAATGATCTTTGCACTGTTCTTTCAAAGAGCATTGCAGTTAAACCACAAAGATGCGGTACTTTGGAAGGGGATATAGTGCATGGCATCCATATCCTATTTGATTGTTTTTCTGTTTATACTGTTTTTGTCTTATCTCTCCAAACACACTATTTCAGTGCTAATGAAAATTACCTATATGCATCACCAAATGTGTATATATATATATCCATCCTCTGCTGTTACAGTCTTTCAGTGACCATTATAGCAGTTGACTAGACCTACCATTGCTACTTTTACTTCCAATTGTCTTAGCAGTAACCTCTGAATAAAGTCTAGTGTGGTGCAAATGAGGAAATTCTAAGACAATGAGGTACTTCATAGCCCTGACTCGGAACCTGTTGAAGTTGAAAGATTAGTACGGATTCAGACTCCCTGTGGCAGCAAGCCAGAGATAAGACCCACTATTTCCTGAGAAATGGCTCCTCAAATACAGGATGGCAGAACACAGGTCAGCTATAGCTCAGCTGCCTGCTCTGACGCTAACAAACAACGGAGGTCTACAAATGCCATCTCCTCTTGCAGAACACACCTTGGGACTGGAAACCAACCCCATATCCTGATCACCATGGAGCAAACCATGACGCACAGTAGCTGCTTGGCCAGGCAGAGTAGTCAGGTGCAGGCTTGAAGGCAGAGCCTTCTTGGGATCATCAGACTCAACAGTCACCTCGACTTCACTGCTTGGCACAGGCTCGCAGCTAAATGGGTTTGGACAGACCCGGGCTTTTGAATTCAAGATGCTCTGTGAAGTTAGGGCCACAGCGACTCCTGTGAACTTTCACATCACGAGTTAAATTGTTTATATCAGAAATATTTTCTGGAGACTGTGCTTTAGGGAGAATTAAACCGTTTCTGATATTTAAAAGCTTTGAAGACTCAAAGATTTTACTTGGAGACTTAAGATTAGATACTGCTAGTTTTTATAGCGGAAGTCAACAGGAGCTCAAGAAGCACATCTACATTACAGAGATTTAACTTTCATTTTGAACCCCCAAATCAGAGCCAGACTTTTGGTTAGGCAGGAATACAACAGCATAGTTAGGGGGAACTAGAGAGCTATATGCTGATGGAACAGGCTTCTCTGAAGAATGATCACCTTTTTGTCTGTTATTTTCTCAAGATAGAGCTTTTCAATTCAAAGACCGGAAACCCTTGAGTTGTCCCAGAAAAACGTAAAACAGAAATGCAAAAAGTGTAATATCAGTCTTGTAAAAATAAAAAGGATCGTGAACATCATCAAGCATAAGTTGTTCCACAATGAAGCTAAATCTCATTTCAGCATAAGCTGTCCTTTGCTCTCTCTCATCTGCTCATCCTCCTCACTCCCATTCTTCCCATGTCAGGCACAGAACAGAAAAAAAATCTGGGTCTATCTATGGATCATTTTGCAACAGGAATTTAAAAATCATAAAAAAGTAGTATAGCAGAGGGGAGAGACAGGCACTAAGTATTAAAAAAAACCAAACCAAACCAAACAAACAAACAAAAAACCCACACCAAAACTAGCACACAGAAATTTAAGAAAAAAAATATGGGAAGCTATATTTAACACAGAGAAAATTCAGATCTGAATAAAATTTGAAATCCTTTAAACATTTCTCTTACATATAAACTTCATTCATCCTAAAAACAGTTAAATGTTGTTAACAGAAACAGGGCCAATATTACATTGGATAAAGAGAGTCTCAAGGGAAGCACAGAAAAAGCGTTTTGAAGTAACCTTGTGTAACTAAGTCCATGGGAACATTTAAAACAAAGAAGGGTAAAGCTTCAATGAGATCTTGAAATTACTGGGTTGTAAATTTGAGGCCTAAGGCAATGTGCTCATATTATTAGCACATGTAAAAAGAATTAGTGCATTCTGAAGAACAGAGAGGACTCAGATAGTAGAAAGGAAAGAAGTTACAGAAAAAGACATAAGGAACTAAGGCAAATTGAAAGATTTCAGAGAGTGATAAAGTATTTATAGATACTATTAGAATCTATAATTCAACTCTCTTCATCTTGAAATTAGGAGCCTGTAAGATTTTACAGTTTACATGGCTTCATGCTAAATGTAGTTTTACATACTTTTTCCATGTCCAGGATGTCTGCTATCTAAAAATAGTTCAGTGTAAGTATCTCCAAAATGGTAATTCCATTTCCAGCTTTTGGAATGGTGTTTTCCAAATGCATGCACAGAAGTTCTTCCTTTTTAGACAGCAGATCTGAAATGTAATCAACATTTTTTTCTTCTTCTTTCCTTTAATCTAGTCCTCTGAGAAATTGAAATTGTAAAATAATTAAGAAATGGAGGCAGTTATTTAGGGCACTGCATTGCTTCTATTCTGTTTGCTTATACTCAGTAGTTATTTTTTAAATAACGCATTATTAAGAGCAAGTGTGATTCTCGAGGTCTGAATATAACAGTCTCACATCAGAAGTTCCAGTCAGTTCACATTAGATAGATGCTTTTGATTGCCATCACCCTGCCACAGCAACGTCCAGTTGAGCATGCACACCTCCCTTTTCTGCCCAAATATAAGTATCTCACCACTAGCCTGGTCAGCACTATCTTACTACTCAGAGAAATCCAAAACTATCATGTCCATGTTAAAACTAAGGAAAGTTGAAAAAAAAAAACCCTCAAACTTTTCTAAAAGCCTCAAATTATACCCCTCTTTAACATCATATTACTGGCGGGCAGGCAGATACCATTTTGTAGTTACAAAAATGAAAATAAATTTTTAGTGCCCATTAGCAGAGGAAAAATTACCATAATGTTATCAATTACTGTCTTGCTAAACATTTAGCTGATCTCTCCAGTTTGCTGAGACAGAAGGGCATATAACATTGTGGCCTAGTGAGAAAGAAGTAATGAAGCCATTAATTTAATCATTTATAAAGCAACAAATTAACTTTCCTTACTCACATGCACTTTGAGGTCTGAAAGGTTATCCATACCATCTCAGTGTGTCTGAGGACACAGAATAGCCAGAGATCATACAGAAAAATGATAACGAACCAGGGTACTCAATTTAGGGTGCAACTGCATGGAAGGAAAGAAAAGAGAGGACTATAAAAGATTTATGGATGGAAAGACTGTGAAAAGGAGCACCAGGCAAGCTGCTCAAAAACTCACCCAGCTCTGACATTTGAATACCTCTGAACTCCTCTGCAATGTTGTGGGCCACATGCTGGCAACTGATACCACAGCACAAGAATAAATACACATGTGCGTCCTTCAATACCTATTTCTGACGTGATTAGCTCAAACATTTAAGATTTGTTTCCCGATCTATGCCATTTATCAATGATCAAAAGAAAAAATGTAAGTGATTCACTTAGACTTGTCTATACTGCAGGGATAAATTACATTGTTTCACTACCCAATGCTACACCAAATGTAAGAGAAAACAAGGGAAAACAGAAACACAACATACACCATCCTGCAGGCATCACAACTGTTGAAGAGATGCTTGGAGTTGTTTAGGTGAACACAGCCATTTACTGCATTTCACAGGCTTTATCTTGCACTATATGCTTCTGGGCTAGGTCTCACATTTTTCATTATTCAGCTTGAAGTAAATGATTCTGAAACTCTTTCTTACATGTTTGTGAGCTTTAATACACTCCCACACTTCTTGCTTTCCCAATGCAAAAAGGAGAAAATTAGAAGAACTAAAACTGTTTTAGAAACAACAAATCCATGCAAATAATAAAAAGGCATCCTATAGCCTCATGTTTACCACTCAGTTATATTTCCACTGATTCTTAAGTGTGAAAATCAAACTTTGGTCAACAAAAGACACATCACAGCAGACACAAAATAGCTTTCACAGATTTTTCACCTACCGTCTGTTTTGAAAAACAGACACAATTCAAAACAAGCTGAGATGGATGCAGAAATCCCTGCTGCCTCTCAGCTTGCATCCTCCAAGACAGAGGCACTAGAGCAGGCCATCAGCCATTTAAAGTAACACAGGCAGCAGGACTGAGTACATGTGGAATCCTCGTCACCTTGAAACCAGGTCCACAATTTGCACAAAGCCACCACACACACACTTCAGTGCTGTTCTGTAGTTGGTAAGAACACACTCTGAATTTCTACATGGTCCAAGTTAACTGGTACAGCATCAAGGGTCATAGTAAAAGAAGGTGGCCCCCAGCAAAACAGCACACTACAGCAGGTACCACTGCTGGCCACAACAGTGGGAGTGAAAACAGCTGCAATGAGAAAATGCCAGACCTGCTCAGGATTGCCTCATCACACACATCATCCATGCTGACCATCTGCAGCTGAACAGTGTGATAAACTGCAGCATGGCACGTTCACAAGCATTAGGATGACAACTCACTTTTAACAGCATACTAGCCTGCCATGGCTGGTGTCCAATTTCTGCACAATGATGGTGAGTCGCTTCTGCACTGGAATAGGCACTTTTACATATGATGGCATCACGGGCCTGAAGAAAGTACCTCTGACTAGTCTAGAAAAAACCTGGTTTTATTCAAAGGCGACTTCAGCAGTGACTTAGTCATCCCACATTACAAGATTAAGTCACTACATCATGCATAACTAGTTTTTCTGCACTACAAGCACCAATCCAATTGAGGTAGGGCAAAAATTCATGCATCTGATTTGTTTGCTTCCTCCATGAATTATTGTTTGGAGTCCAACCATGCCACATTCTCTACAACTATGTGAAAGGAGGTCGTAATGAGGTGGTGGTCAGTCTCTTTTCCAAGTGATATAACAAGAAGAAATAGCCTCAAGTTGCACCAGGGAAAGCTTAGATTGGATACTAAGAAGTTCTTTTTTCATTGAAAGCATTGTCAAAGTATTGGAACAGGCTGCGCAGGGAAGTAGTGGAGACACCATCCCTGGAGGTAAAAGTGGCACTTGGGACAAGGTTTAGTGGTGGGCTTGTCAGTACTGCATTAATGGCTAGACTCGATGATCTTAGAGGTCTTTTCTAACCTAAATGATTCTATGATTCAATACAGTTCCAGTGGACCATGTGCCCCTTCCACATCATTAGGTTATCGCTAGGAGGACCTTCCCCAAACAATCTGCAGCCTACAAAAGCTGTAATGATGGGAAACTAGCAATGTGAAAACTGGAGTTCCAATTAGGCTCTTTATTTCTTGTCTTTTTAAAGAGAAGATGAGTTTAAATGAGTCAGTACACCAAGGAATGAAACAAACTGGAACAAATTATATTAGTCTTTGAATAATAATTAAAAAAAAAACATAATAACTACCTGCAGTAATCTCAAAAATAAAACACCAACAATAAGGAAAAAGAAAAAAAAATTGAACAGAAAGTTTGCCTTGGAATTTTTTCTGGAAGTGGGGGTAGGCTGGAGAGGGGAAGACATTATTGTACTTTTAAAATTGACTCAGATATATATCATTTAGTTTACCCTTAAACATCAAATGTACATAGCACACAATTTAAATATGTTTTATTTTACTTTAAATTTTAAAAATTCAAAGTAATATTACAACATTTATGCCAGATTCTTTCCAAACTGGCCATTTAAAGTTAAAATTCATCTTCAGATGTTTTCTTTAGTTTCTATGGCTGGCTTTAGTTAAATACATTATTTAATTCCTAGCTTTTCCAGAACATAAACTATTTAAAAAGAAAGAAAGAATTCCACTATGCAGCTTTTAGATTAATATTTTCCTGGATAGAACCATCTCTAAGGAACTCTGAAGGTATAATTGCTAGAGGATGTTTTCAGATTCACATCCTATTTGGAGAGAAAGAACATTTTCTATCTAGTAAAACAGTTGAGTACCAGCATACTATCAAACCTAACAGCCAGCTGTTATTAGCAAAGTAGCTTTAAAAGAAACTTAATTTTTTTCCTCAGTTTCCCTGCTTTAGAAAACACTGACAGGTTCTGACAAATATTTACACATTTTAAAAATTCACAGCACTGTACAAGAACTGTTTAAAAGAAAAGAACTTCCTTTTAAAAGTTTCATTCCATTTCTTAAAATTACCTTTGATTCACAGTTTCCAACTCCAGTAAAATTTTCATATTCTTTTGTGCATTAAAACGTCATTGCTTTCATATTTGTTATAAGTACCTTTGTCACTTCCATAGTAGTAGAAGACCGTCTTGCTGATAGCACACCAACGCTTCTGCCATTCAAAGCCAAGAAAACTGTGGTCTGAAATTAATATAACATGTTACATCAGTTTAAGCCATTATTGAACAGAAATGTGTTACTTCTTTTCAAGGGTGAGGTAAGAGGGAGGAGGAGCTAGGAAAAGACGCTAAGGAAAGGAAACTAAGGAAGTGCATGGCACTGAGGAGGAAATTAGAAATAAAAATTGGTGGCAAGAAAACAAATAGGAATTTGAAATCACATAAAGAGGGAAGTCATGTGTAACATTAAATATAAGGAAACAATGAACAACTTCCTAAATATTTCCTAGAGTTATTGCAGCATTAAGTGGGTATTAAAGTGACAATATAAGATTTATTGAATCAAGGTAAATATTGACTAAACCAAAGCTGAGATCAATATTTGCCCTCTTGAAGGAAAATAAATCTTGATGCTCACTGAAACATGAAGTCAACATATGGTACTTGTACATACGTTCCTAATGTTTTCTTAAAAAATATCTGAAACTCTCTGAATTACAGCTGACTGGACTTTCACAGTATGATTTTATTAGTTAACAAAGAATAGGATTTTCTTTCAATACTATAAGAGCAATTATGTGCTATGCTTCTTTTGCATAATAATGCTTCAATGTTTCAGCTTCTTCTCATTTTATTTATCGCTCCTATATAAAGTTGTTCATGTATACAACATCAAATACAACTGTCTAGACTTCCCATACATTAAATATGCACTAGCTTTCGCAAAGATAGCTAGATTTACCTTTTCTACGTTTTTCCAGGTATCCAGCCTTCAGAACAAACTGAAGATCCTGAGCTGCAACAGGAGGAAACTGATTCCCTGAAAGAAAAACAAATTCTGTAAAGCACTGCTTTTCAAGAAAACTGGTATAGGAACATTAATAGAAGTATGAATTTTGCACTCTCAATATTCAAGAGCTACTGAAAAGAAATCTTGAAACTATTATGCCAGATTATTTTAAGTAAATGAAGCATCTACCTATCAATGTCAGAGCTGTTGCTGTTGTCCTCACCACTTGAGTAAGGAAAAAAATAGTTGCATAACAAGGCTTCCAAGTCTCAGAAGGAAAAATATGTCATTAAACAAAATACAGCAACCGTTTCAAACATAGTCTACAAAGCAAGTTGGATAATGAAAGCGCTAAGTTTTCAATTGTGCAAATTAGAGAATCACAATCAAGAATCTCAGTTGAACACACTTAAATCAGAAATGTGCTTTTCAATACCAGCTTCACACCAAAATACCTTGAAACAGCATACAAGGTAAAGACCCTCTATTACACATCTACAAAAAGAGAAACCAGATGAAGAGACAATAAAAAGTGCTGCCTGCTGCTGACAGATTTTGCCTAATTTGCAATATGACACAAAATTACTGCATATAGGTGATAATGGATAAACCGAAGACATTGTAGAGAGATTGACAGAACTGTCGACCTACAGACACTAATTATAGACACATTGTTCAATATGTCTGCATCTACAAAATGGTGAGTATAGCTCACTGTATTTTTTACTTTTTCTCAACTGCTAATTCATAGAAATGTAAGACTGACCAGTTGACCATGCCTTATCTTAAAACACAACTTTAAACGTAAAAAATTGTGTCTTCCAGCTTACAACCTCCTCCTCCAAAAACAACAGAATGATGATTTAAACAGAACTCCTAGTATTAAGAACGTTTGATGCATATAATATTTAATATGAATATAAATATCATATTGTTTACCCCAAGCAAAAAGCAGAAGAAAAGGTACTCCTGCGCCTTTGCTGGGATTTTTAAGTGCATGTGAGCAACATAGTGAAGTTCCTACTACTTATTATCATCAAATATTCATAAAACTCACTGTAGGTAGGTGGCAAGTTTACAAGGCAGCCATTATTCATCATAATATATGTAATCTCATTACATTCTATCAATATAAACATACAGAAAAGGCAAATTCTGTGCTAAAAACAGCATTTTAAATCGTGTAGTTTGGGCAAAAGATCAGTGGTCTGACATTGAACCAAGCACTGTCTCTGAAAGGTGATTTCAATTTCCTGGGTTTTTAGGCTGTTCCTTAAAATAAATATTTTTTTTTAATTCAGTGTTCACAAATGAGTTGCTTTACGGGAGTCTTATTTAAACACAGTTATGACAGGAAAACGACAAGAAAGAGATAGGAACATGAAGAGAATGCTGTTTTTTAAAGCATGAAAATACTCAAAATGACAAGACATTCTTTAAATAATACAACCTGCTCTTCAGACTGCAAAATATTTTGTTTGACACCAAAAGACAGTAAGATAGAATTTTACTTACATTGATATTTCCACTTCATTTCTTTATTAATATTATTTTTTAAAGATTAAGAGTACACTAATTTCTATTTTTGCTTCTGTGGAATTCTGAGTATTGTGTTAAAAATACAAGAACACAATGAACATGCATTTTAAAGTGATGTAGTTGTCCTCCCTTTGCTGGGTAACATGCAATCATAGCCCAGCATTAAATAGGAATTAAACACAAAAACACTTGCTGGTTGGTACGTGAGATGTTTAACGGTTACTTTAAAAGATGATGTAATGATGACATTATGAGCGGGGGCGGTGAAGAGTTTTACAAATATGCATCGTGTGCTGCTTTATATTGGTCATTGGGAGGCATCAGTGTGCAACACTTACAACTCTACCTCATCCAGTAGGGCTCATCTTAGAACAGTGCAACCCCACAGATGAGGAAGATACAAAACCTAGATAAATAAACAAACAAAAGCAGCACACTCTTAAATTTTACAATTTAAGAATTTCAATCACCATTTATATCTAACTTTACCCAATGCTGTTTGTATCAGATCGGGTTTTGATGAGGAAGCTTGGCCAATGATCATTTACTGAACAGTCAAATCAAATGGGACAACACAGTCCCAGCGAAGCATATACTTTGGGGACTCCTTAGTGTTATTATTCTGCCATCTGACCACTGACAACTTCATAGAATCAAAAATCCACTCTCGATTTTGCTACCTCTGCTGAGACTAGTCAGGATAAATTCGGTGATGGTATTTTCTGTAACTACATTTATTTTGCACAGGGCACTGAAAGCTTGCGAGGAAAAGAACATGCATGGAAAAAGAGTGTTTCACTTTCTGGTGCCACTGCAGAAAGAAGTCCTCCTCCCACCTTTAATCTGGAGAAGCCAGTTTCTTTTTCTGTTCCTCAAAGCAACTGAGGCAATAACTCCAAAAAACAAACTGCAGCTGGTCAGCCCCACTGCCACTCTCAATCTGCAAGTAGCGGAAGCAGAAACAGATCATATGCATGTTATTATCCTTCTGTCAGAGCAGACTAGGAACCAAAAAATATGATGGAACTTTAGTTGAAGGGCAGTAGAAACAGACCCAATTGTAATATCCCACTACACATACAGCTGTCCAAGAAAGAAAAAGCATAAATCTGGTTAAATTCCTCCTTTCATTGCCCTGTACCTTCGGAAGGAAGGGAGGGAAAATAAGTAGTATGAAAAGCCTAAAGGAAAGAGAAAGAACCACCTCCTCCCAGATTTTCATGAACCACAGGTGTTGTGCATATGTGGCAGGAAGAAGGCACAAACACGGATATACCATTGTCTCAGTACTACAACAAAAACATCAGGGGGAGAAAAGAGGAGAGAGTCAGTCACATCTTCCTTACAGTTACTGCTGAGATTCTGCATGGGAAACTTATAAGTTGTATTATCTGTTTATCCTTCTTCCATTTTTTTTCATTTCTTTACTGCCTTGTCCACATCTCAAACAGGATTTAGAGTGAACTGCAACCGCTAAATGTGGGAACTCCCCCCAGAAATTGTGGAATTTGCATGGTAAGTTGGTTTTTGCAGTTGCTTTCAATCAAAATATTGCTTCCCCATTCATCTGAAATATATCAGGCTTGACACAAATCTCATTAAAAAGTATCACTAAAGCAGTGCTTTGTTACAATAAAGTAGCATTCGCTTACATTACATTAGCATCTGAGATCAGAAGTTCATTAGTTGACTGGAGCATGAGACTTAAAATAAGACAGCTCCTGCTATAAAGAATCTAAGACAGCGGAATCCTGCCAAGAAAGAAGGCATTACTATGTATTTTAAGTAAAGAACCGTAAAGCAAATTAAGCCATATGCTTCAAATCACAAACTCCTTTAGAGCTCAGAATTTCCCATGTTATACTCCTATGCATGCCCCAGAATGTCTTCACATCAAGGAGAATTTTCTCCTTCCCTCATGGATGCAGGTGAAATGGCCTAAATTCCAGTTATCTGTAATTTCACTGGAGATTGTCAATTGTAAGAAATTAAATGTGGAGATGCAAGAAGCCTGCATCCTAGGGATGCAGATAGCACCTACTGGTACTAGCTTTCTTGGGTGTCTCAATGTCTGTTCATGAGAAACTTATGGTCAAGCCTACCACAAGATCAGAGCAAAACTTTTCTCTCAAAATGAGACCGCTAGAGATCACCATGCCTTCCTAGCACACTATGGTCTGTTTCAAGATATGATGAAATGACTTAGAAATAAAGATGTTAAAAGGATCATAGTCTTCCCTGGTTTCTCCTTTGGTGCACTGTAGTTTTTTAACCCAGTTTTAAACATCCAAGCGAAAAGCAACATTGTGAGTAAGAAATGCTCTGTGGCTTGCAGCTGTGTGGGTTTATATGTAGAGAAAGGCATAATGATTGCTTTTGTTTACTCTTCCAGACCTAATTTCTGCTGTGTCATTGTCCTGACAGTGGTGGGCAAGCGAAGTTGAGGATATAAAAAGATCTCATTTCCATTCCAGAGTTTCTACCTCACAAATAGTGTCTTGAACCTTATTTTTTTGATGTGAAGACCAGTTCAAAACTAGCCAATATTTTGGGAGATGATAATCTTGCATACCCGATACACAGCCTAAAATAAGGGAGGTCCATCTGCTTTATGTTGCAAGTTTTTCTTCATTCTTGACCACCCACTCACAAAAGAATCTCCCACAATAATTTCTCTTCCTATCTCTTCCCTATTGGTGGGAATTACTCCAGTATACTCCAAAATAAAATCTGCAAGTTATGCTCCACATGCATATTTTCAGACTGATGTGTACAAAAGCCATCAAACACCAGATCAAAATATTTATGAGGCCTAAACCTTCATCTTAGAGAAAAGTAAATTATATGTATAATGCACTGGGCTCTTCCTCTTGGTTCTAGGCACTCTTGTGCCAAGTGAGCAGCTGGCAGTTATTATAATACTATTGCTGCCAGGCTGAAAATTCCTCCAGTGAAAAGAAAGTGAAATGCTCTCACTCAAGCATAAAGCCAGCTTTACCAGTCATGCTTTGACTTCAGAAAAACATTAATGTTATTAACCTGGGTGTATTAATGTATAGGTTTCACTGCACAACTCCCACAAACACAGAATAACTTGTGATTCAGAAAGATCTCAAAACCACAGCTTATGGCCTGACTACAATTTTTGCAACTTGGTAATCAAACAGGCAAAAAAAGCCTGAATGATTTAATTTTTCACCTTACTGCAACAGTGAATTTGGTCCATTACATAAAAACAAGTTTCATCAGTGTCAGTTCATAGCATGAAATTCAATCCATGTGCCTGGAATTCTGATTTTTGGAGGACCTAAAGATGTAAAAATTTCATCCTGTATGCAAAAAAAATAAAACCAGACTGTATTACTCTGCACTGTTTACCACTAGGATTTTTTTTTTTTTTTTACTTCTGCAATGTGGGCTAAGGGATACATAAAGCAAGAAATAATCAGAGGTCAATGCATTCTAAAGAGGTGCTTAGCATGCTTATGGGAAGTTAAACAGGCAAAGTGGAGATAAGTGTAATTTAGTAAGAGTTAAGTGGTTGATTACAGCTTCCTTTCCTAGTAGAGGACCAGGGGTTTAGCCATTATAATGGTAAAGTCATCTTGCTCAAATAAGAATAATTCACTGCTCTTCATTCCTTGTAAAAGAAAACTGAGAGGAAAAAATTAGTTTGATTATACGGAGAAAGCAGTGATCCCTATTTCTTTATCCTCTTATGACTAAAGACAAATACAATCATAATTAATAATACAATTATTAAAAATTACTTTTCCAGCTTCCTTTTTTTTGCACTGAAGACCCTTAGTGTCATCTGAGAACCTACTGAGGGTGCACTCGATGCCCTCCTCCAAATCATTGATAAAGATATTAGACAGAACCAGACCCAGTACCGACACAACTGGATGTAACTCCATTCACCACCACTTGAATGAATTCATCTGGTCCCATAGACTTGTGAATGTCTAAGTGGCACAGCAGATCACTAACTTCTTCCTCCTGGATTTCAGGGGTCTCTTCTGCTTCCTGTCCCTGTCTACCAGCTCACAGGCTGGTTGCCCTGAGGATATTTGGTCTTTCTGTTGAAGTCTGAGGCAAAAAAAGGCATAAAGTACCTCAGTCTTTTCTTCATCCTTGATAACAACGTTCCCCCTCTGAACCTAATAAGGGATGGAGATTCTCCTTGGCCCTCATTTTGTTGTTAACATATTTATAAAAACATTTTTCATTATCTCTTACAGTAGTGGGCAAATTAAGTTTTTGCCTTTTTAATTTTCTCTCTACATGACTTAACAACATACTTGTACTCTTCCTGAGTTGCCTGCCTCTTCTTTCAAAATCATAATTTTTTTTCCCCAGAGTTCCAGCAAAAGGTCCCTGTTCAGCCAGGCTGGTCTTTTTCCCCGCCAGCTCATCTTTTGGCACAAAGGGCCAGCCTGCTCCTGCAGGAAATGCAGAAAAAAAGTGGGTTTGTCCACAAGAACAGGGCTTTTATGCTATCTTTCAGGCTGCAATTCAAAATTGGCAGAGATATTCTGAAAATATTTGTGTTAAAGTTGAGCAATGAAAACGTAATGTTTCTAGCAACACAAAAAAGTAATTTTATCTTCTTTTTCTCCCTCCTTCCCCCACTTCTCACACACTTCTTCCAAAATTCTTCATATCTCCTCATTTCATTTTGATCTGGAAATACAGCATTTACCCATTTTTAAGAGCTACTACAGAAGGATTCAATTAACTTTGAATCTGTACATAACAATACTCTGGAGTCACATCTGTTGCACAAGCACTGTGAATCTAGGCTAAAGAGGAGGTGGTTTACTTTCATATGCATATCTTCTCCCTACATTTATTTTTTTTATTATTAAAGAGAAGATTAATGTATACTGCATTTGAAAAAAAAGATCCCATTTCTTAGGGGCTTCTAATTAAAAAAAAATTATCAGTAGGAAGATCACATAGAATCTCACCAGTTTCATTAACTGTCTAGAACACTTTTACAAAGACTACTGCATTTTGCAAATGTAGAAGCCTGCTAGCTCTGAATTAGTTTACCATGCAAGAATCAAAATATAAATGTTAAAAAAAAATGCATTTCTGGAATAAATGTAATGAAAATGTTTACCTTTTAAAAGATTGGTTCACAAAAAGTCAGCGTTTTGATCTTCAAAGTGTTTGTTGCAAAGGCTGCCTAGTTTTGCTCTGGAGCCATCCCTAGCACTACCCATTGTGGTCTCTAACAGTTTACAATAATTTTCACAGAATAACTTGCCTTCATATATTCCTCTAAGAAGAGCCAGCAGTGTATTTTAGTAAAGAATACTTAAAATGCTGTCATCTGTTTCTAGTTTTAATTCTTTCTAATTTGGAATATGAAGTTTGGGCTACAAGCATTAATACCACACCCTCAGAGGCTTGAACACTGAGTATTTCTTATGGACTTGTCTCTCAGAAGGACAATGGTAAAAGCCCTTCTCTTCTCTTTTTTCCTATAAGCTGAGGAGAAGGCAGTGGGCCAGGCAAGCTGAAAACCACTGCAGTGGATTCTTTACAGAAACTAAATCTAGTTCTTTGAAGCAGTTAGCATTGACTCTTTTAGTCATTTCTATTTAGCCCCTGAACTGTGTGTTTAGTTATTTTAAATTTTGAAAACATTACATTCATGGCTTTTCAATCCTCATCTGTTTTCTGAGCAAAATTTCTTTAGTAGTTGTAGCATTTCATTTAAGAAAAGAATTTCCATTTTTTCTTTTAACAAATTACAGGAGTCAGCTAGTTTGACTCCATTCATTAGGACCCACAGCCAAATGGAATTATCCTGGATTATATACTCCTCATCCAAAGTTAACTCTTAATTTGTAAACTAATATTGTCCTGGATTTGTGCATTCTTTTGATGGTTTTCCAATCTTGGCTTCTAAAACACCCACTGTTATATTTTGCATAGCATCTTAATGTACAGAGGAGTTCGTGGCTTTCACCCTTTGATCCAGATTTAACTCTCACATAGGTATTTATTAAAATTTCACAAATTACACCTATGGCACATCGATGGGCCCAGGGGGAGGGGGCAGGCATGTGGGGGGTATGCATGTGAATTTTAAAAAGTGATGTTTTCTGCTGTGAGCAGGCACTGTCCTACAGCATTAGAAAAGGGACCACTGAACACTTCACCAAAGCAGCCTTCCCAGTTCTGCTGTTTCTCAAAGATTCTGAGGCAAGAAGAAAGAAAGATACAGCAGCAAAGAAAAAGTCTCTTGTACAAGGGTACAAGGTCTCCCACTCACATCACTGGCAAGTGGCAAGGCACACAAAAATGTTGTAAGGCATGCAAAAGTTCTGTTTAAAGAATCACTAAGATTTACTCAATCATTTCAGTACAAGGCAGGTTTCAGTTATCCAGAGGCCCACATTACAGCTACCAGAAATGCACATCAGTGGTAGAGACTGGCAATACAAATTCTGCCAGTGCAACAGCTTCAAACTTTGTTATGAGAAATAAAGTAGGCATGAAAACACAGAGATAAAAACAACACCCTTGCTTTGCAGACAGAACCGAGTCAAAACAGACCATCATGGATCAATTAGAGGCACTGGGAATTCTCATGAAATTATGCAGGCAAGCTGAAATTTCCCAGCGCTGTCTCACAGACAAGCACACACATCCAATTTTGATTAGAAATCCTAAGTAAAGACTCCAAATATCTACATGATAGCTTGAACCACAGAAGGTGCTGTTAGCTAATCAGAGAAAATTAAAAGGCCAGGAATAAAGAGTCTACAGCTGGAATATGACCAGCATGATGTCAAATTGCATATGGATAGCATCTTTAACCATACCATGATTCCTGTATTCCCAGATGGCAAACAGGAAGAAAGTCCTACAGGCTTATCAAACAGCAAGTTAAAAGCTATCATTTAGTACCTCCAGGTGAAAAATACAATTTTCATCTTAATACCTAGAGCACCTGGAAGAGGTAATACCACAGTTTACTCTGCAATTTACTACTATTTTTAACTAGCCACCTGGTACATGTAAGATCCCTTGGAAATACCCACATATCACAGTACCTTAAGAAAAACTTGAGGTTATCAGAACTAGAAGTTCCCTATTACTTTTCTTATTTTGTCATAATGTTTTTATTTAGTACTTTTGAAGGGCCTAAAATTCCATCATCAAGCAACTGGCCCTTTTATTTCAATAAATAAGCCTACACTGAGACCAAGCAATGACAAATTTCTAACTGAATACAAGAATGATTTAATATGTTTTGGCAGAAAACTGCCAAATGTCATTTATTGCAAAGCTAAATAATGAACTTTTAAATTATATTTCAACATTAGTAGTACATGTTCTTTTACTTTCAATGTCCTAGTAATCCAAGTATTAATTACTCAACAATATTTTGACAGATCTTGTAAAGCCCACTAGAGTGTGAACTCTGAACTCTTATCCAAATTTTGGCCATACCATGCAAGTTAGATTTTCCACGAATCACACATTCATTAAACAAAAAGTATATATATTTTCTTCCTCTTAATTTTATAATTTCTCAATTTTTTTGCCCTGTTTCTTCTCCTGAGTAAGTTTTAGCATGTAGACATCCTTTTCTAAATTGTTCTATTTCTAGAAGCTAGTTTAAGTCCCCTTTAAGAAGTCTTAATGAAAAAGAAGGAAAGAAAAAGAAGGGAAAAAAACAAAACAGTTCAGTTTGAGAAGTGCCAAATTTAGCTAAAGAAAAAAATCTTCCAATGTGAATTTCAGTCTGTGAGAGGGATATTTTAGCAGGGGAACCTTTTAAGTCATGCTCTGATCAGAAGCATAACGCACCATAAATACAATAAGCAAAACCCAAGAAATCCTGGGAAACAAGGAAATTCTCAGACTGCCATGAAAAACCAACAAAAACCTCAATGTAAATTGCATGAAGTTTTATATAGGGAAGTCATTTATGCCAACTGGCAGCCCTCTTGGATTAGCTGTGTAGTCTGCAAAGTTCCAACTGTTCTGACTCTTGGCCAAAGGCTTGGCCTGTTAAACTTCTGAAAGGAAACATACATACACACTTCGTGCATTTTAAATGCTCCAACAGCTCATATCCTTGATCAGACAAAGTTTTAACATCTCTGGTTGGAGCTGAAAAATCTTTCATCTGTATGAAGGAAAAGATTCAAATTCCTACAGTCAGCTAAAAACACATCTTTAAAACTGGCAGTTGAAGATTTCAATGAAGAGATCCTAAGCCAGTTTTCAATTTCATTTTATGTATTCCTGCAAACACAAAATGATTTGAATGTTCTGCCTCATTGACTCATTTTTGATACATTTCTTCTACAACTGATAATTTAAGTAAAAAGCTACACTCAGTGATCAGTGAACTATCACACTCAAAGCTCCTCTGCATTTGAAAGCTAATTTGGTTTA
Organism: Donacobius atricapilla; assembly: GCA_013397315.1. Classification (NCBI taxonomy): domain Eukaryota; kingdom Metazoa; phylum Chordata; class Aves; order Passeriformes; family Mimidae; genus Donacobius; species Donacobius atricapilla. The sequence continues at coordinate 425,681 of WBMY01016349.1, forward strand.
AGATGGAGGTATGACTATACACTTTACACATGCAGTCTGCATGTAAAGGCTAGCCTTTTTAAAATAATAACAGAATAAGAAAATCTCATACAAGTCTTTCAAGTTTTCCCCACTGTAGCACACAAAACGCATATAAAATATAATTCAGTATGTAGAAGTGGGAAGTTCTGGTAGAATTAGTCTCTCGCAACGATAACATTGCACTTAGAAAAATCAATCTACAGAGCAAGACCATGAGAAAAATTAAAGGCAAGTAAATCAAAAGGGACTTACACAGTGCCTTTATTTCCAAGTACTCTGAAAGAAGTAATAAAGAGGTAATAAAAATCCAAAGGTTTTATGGTTCAAACAACACATCACTGTTTTCAAACCTCCTCTTCTACCACAAAGATTGCTACCACAAAGATAAAATACTCTCCTGTTTTGCTGTAATTGCATGGGACTTAACTGAAAAGAACAAGGAAAACACTGTAAGAAGCCAGCAGAGCACACTGCAGGAAGCCAGCAGAACACTCCTGTGTTTCCTGAAAGCTTTCCAGATGTAAATTTCAGTTGCCATTCACCTTGGACTATACTGAGAACGACAGGAAGAACCACCTTCCAATATCAACTCCCAAGTTTTCTGAATGACTGCACTAATATTTTCCAGTCTGTTTGAAGGCTCCAGAAAAACAAAACATACACTTGAAGACACAAGCAACAAGAACTCTGGCAGAAGTTGTTTGTCTCTGAACAAGAGAGAGGAGATTTGACCAACTGTTCCAATACTCCCATAAGTTTCATTTTGTTACATCTAGTCAATGGAAATATCCATTTTAATTTTTCAACAATCTTTCTAAGTTACACCAAGCTACATGTTTCTCAGATGACCCTTGCAGTTCTTGCTGGCTTTAGTATTGAGTAGAAATATCTGAAATAATATTCTTTATTTACAGGTAGAAACAATTATTTCTATTTGGAAACCATGTATGGGATTGAAATCCAAAAATTAAAGGGGATTGCTTATATATCTTTTCCTATGGTAAACACATACAGGTTTCCTTCAGCATCTGCCATGGGAAATCCCAAAAGTTAAGGGATTGGAAGTTTATAAATCACAGATCCTATCATACACTGCAACAGTGGTCACAATTTGGGAAAAGAGAGAAACAAGAGAATAGCTGTGATTGAGTTTTGTGATATCTGTGTAAGAGGAAAAAGATGACACATCAATGGACATATTTTACAACTTAAGACTTTCATGATGAAGTAGATGGATAAATGTCAGTGGGATTTTTTACAAACTCATAGAACTTTCATTTTTTGTCTCTTGATTCTCACACCACACCTGAGTTTTCCTTAAGCCTATCTCTTCAAATAAATCTAATAAAGGATTAGAAAGACAAACTACTCTGTGACTACAACCACTGTTGAAACCTGAACCAGTTATAACATTAATGGTGTATGAATTAGTTGAACCTGATAACAGAGTAGCGTTGCTTGGTCTGGTGACAGTATTCCATGATAGTATTACAGTCTGCGGACATCAGTGGGACAGGATTTGTAGGCAACATAATAACTTTTATCAGATAAGCTAGCAACACTGGACAAAAGCCAGACAAGCCTTTATACAAGCAAAAGTGCTCATTTATACAAAAATTCCTCAGTTATTTTCACTTTATAGCAACTGCTTAACACACATCACTTCTCTACCAACCTGGCATAATGAATCTCATGAACATGCACAGTATCACTGAAGGGTTGCCCTCAAAACAAACAATTCAAACCTGCAAACATTTGTTTTAAAATAATATACAGTATTTTCTTCTAATTTAAAAATGTGTTAATTCAGTTCTCTTTAGAAGTACAAAAATAATTGTGTCAAAGCTATAAAGTGGTATTACGAAATTTCAATGGAGAAAATATTAAAGTTGATCTATGAACACAAAAAAAAAAAAAGAAAATGGAACTTTTAACGGAAATGCTGACACAACTTTAACTATGACAATGTTAAGAGCACTGCTCTAATAAATCTGTCAGTTTCTGTAATGCCTATGACAATACCATTAATATGAATGATGTACACTTCACATAGCTTACTACATACCAACTGCACAAGTTATATCATCTTTATTCCCAGTAACAAATCAGTAATCAATATTTGCAAAAGCAGACTAATCCTTTGCAAAATCAGTGGTTTAGTGATTGAAGAGTTTGCTCAATTTACACAGTTAATCCCTCTTCATCTGCTTGAGCCCTCTATTTATTCCAACCACTTACAGTGGTAGCTATAGCAGATTAATACATCCCCTTGTGCTAAACATGTCTTGACAATTGACCCAGCATATTGCTGTCAGGATAATCTTTACAAACACTGAGCTTTTCTTACCAAGCCTGAAGGCAACATTTAGAAATCAGAAGTTTACAAATACTCTCAGAAAGATCCCCTCACACATATTGTCACTTCTCCATTTAATTATTTCTTTGAGACAGCATCTACTGCTATATTTTATGGACACAAAAAGTACCCTCCTGACCTTTTTTTTTATTACTAAGGGTAAAATTACTGTTATTATGAAGTCACACGAAAAGGGTTTTTTAACCAAGAAATTTCTACAGAAACAGAAAACCAGCAGGAAAATAATGTGTTGTAGCATATTGCTCGGTGAAAAAATGAGATGGCCATCTGTGTAAATACAAGTAAATTAGCATCTTTTATTAAAAAAAAATAAGCTGAAGCAGTAAGACTAAATTAAGATTACACAAAAAGAAAATGTCACCATGAAGCCCATAGTGAGAAAGTAAAAAATAGAAAACCTTAATTAAAGAGAGACAAAAATATTTAGTTCCACCTACATACACCTCTGTAGCTCTGAAGTTTACAACAAAGACTTGCATAGTCCTTCAAGCTTTTTCTCCATTTTGAGATTTCTACCCCTACAAGAGGCAAATATTAATAAAAGCATATTTTTCTAAACAACTAAGAAGAATTAATGTGGACACTAGTCCTAGTTACACAGCAAATTCATACTAATCTTTCATATCTATGAAGCTATTTATGCTTAATTTGCCATTCTATACAACAGTAGAAGATAAAATAAACAAACAAATTGACAACTTAAAGGAGTAAATCTGAAAACATTTTATAAGGTACAAAGGTAAGAACTCATATTTAAGGACAAAAAGTAGAAACCCTTAAAAAGCTAATCTGTATGATCAATCATCATAGTTCCTATGGTTCTTGGTAACTCATTTCAGAGAAGCATGATACTGTATCAACTGTACAAGACATAACAATTTTAATGTCCATACAAAACTAAAGCTCAGCGTTAGAACAGCACAATTGCTTAATCCTTAAAATTTTCCTAACAGCAGTTCTTGATCTATGGAAAGACAGCATAAAAAAGTTGCAAGGCAGACCAAGGTGGAGGTTTGAGCATTTAAAAAAGAAAGTCAGCATTAAGAGAAGAATGAGAGAGACTGATGGTCAGAAGAGAAACTGAAACATGTTGGTTTGGACCATACATTAATTACTAGCCTACAGCCTAAATTATCCAGTTGAAATATAGAAATACAACCTGGATTCAGAAATGAACTTACACAAAATTAGTAGAGCACAGAACACTGACTTACTCATCAGGTACAGTCACAGCATACATCACAAACTTGATGTGCTTGACTACTTTATACATCCACACAAGGAAAAAAAAAGAAAAACCTACAGTAGGAGCACTAACTTGAGGGAGCAAGATGAACTTGAAGAACTAAGGCCATCAAAGCAAAGACCAACAGAACCTTCTTAAACGGATGAACAATGCAAAAATAAGCATATTCGCTTGTTTCACTGTTGGAACTTGTCTTAAAACACAAAAAAAATGCAACTAAAGACATGGTACAATATGGAAAAAGTTTATCACTTACTTCTTAAACACAGAAAGGTGAAGGTGCCACTGTTGAACAATAACACTTGAAGAGTGAAAAATGCAAGCTGCAGCACAAAACAAGTCAGTATATGGGAAGAAAAAATTTTAAAAAACCAAAAAGATGCACCAATCTCTCTTTCTTCCATCATAAGAAGCAATTAACTTTCTAAAAATAAGAGACTGGACTAACCACCTGAAGCTACCTATGATGATACAGAAGCAAATACTGAATTTCACACCTGTGTCATTTGTGGTGTCCACTTGAGGTCGAGTACAAGAGGAAGAGATTTAGGCAGAGTTATTATCCTACACAGTACACTGCAGTACATAAAACACTCTCTATGCAAGTTCTGCAAGAGTTTTAGCCAATTAGAAACTAAAACTTAGAAGAGAAATAATTTTCTAGAACTAAAATTCTAGATATCCCCTTGACACAAGTCATTAAAAAGGATAAAATCTGGATCTTACTGGTTAAAAAGCATACTAGAATGTAAGTCCATCAGAAAAAAAAAAGGCATTGTGCAGGTATGTGAAGGATTATAAACTGCAGACTGGCTCGATTCATTAATTTTTCTTCTGTTATTCAGATTTTCATAAATTGAGCTGGAAGCTGTGGCACAAAGTTTTTTTTTTAAGATTTCTGTAATACAGAATATGCTCTGGCTTAGGAATTTTAAACCTCTGGCAAAACTCTCACAGGAGACTCCAGCAAAGCAATAATGTTACAACTCAAATGTAGCTTCAATATTTAATTGGATTATGGAAAGAGTGTCTAATCTTCTCTAATTTGTTAATACCCCAAGGAATCAATGGAAAGAGCAACTGATGTGAACACGATGAGTACCCTAGACATTGCCTATATGATCAAACAAGAGGGTTTCACTTTACCCCACTGACAATTCTCCTAGCTGATTAGTTGAAAAAGTCCAGCTGTACTTGGTCTTGACTGGTCAGTGGATGGAGATTGAAAACATCACTCAAAAGGTTTTTCCAGAAGGCTCCCAGCAACATAGCCAAAACACAGGGTTTATTTAGCCACTCATTACGATTCCTTAAAAAGATGCTCCATGGTACATCAAAATGCTCAGCCTTCTGAGGTTTAATCCGATATCCTTCTTTACTCATGCATTCTTCTGTAAACCATTTGGTTTTAGCAACTAGCACCAGCGGCTGCTAATTTGGTCTCTAAATGTGAGTGCCAAAATGAACAAACAAGTAAACAAATGCCACCAAGAAGATCTGCAGCCAAGCAAAATCCTAAAACGTATTAGACTTCTGTGAACTCTGTCCCACTGCCATTCAGTGAAATTTAGTCAGGAAAAACAACTAGAGAGACAGAGTAAGAATTGGCATCCCCAGTGAAAGACAAAGCAAGGCCAGACTCCTGCTGTGCAGCACCCCAAGGTGCCAAAAAATGGCACACTGCTTTTGCCTCCAAATCCATGGTGAAGAGCTGAATGAACAGCAGGATGGAGAATGAGCTCCAAGCCTCTGCACGGCACAGCCAAGCAGCTGTGGCTCAACCTACAGCTAAGCTGCAAAAATGGGAGAAGGAAACCAGCTGGAGAGATCAGACTGCAGGTGGCAGAGCAATGGCAAGACTGACAGGCCAGAATGCTGAAATCCTGATGCAATTTCTGTAAAGGCAGCAAGGGTCACGAAATATTGCCTAAGGTGCCGTTAAACCCTTAAGGCACACCAATCCTGTGGATTCCTCCCGTACCCTACAGCTGCAGTGTAGCCCATAACAGGATGAAGACTATGGGATTATAGGGTTATAATAGGTTTAACAAGATCTTTTCAGCAGCTGACAGGCAATTAAGTCTTCAGTTTAGCTCTAAAATATTTATTCAGACTTTCGAACTGCATATAAAGACGTGTCTCTGAGCACATCACAACTCCTGTTACAAATTCATTAGTACTCATTAGTATGATCTCTTTAGGACTTTTAAGTAGCTTTCATACAGGTGATATAGAAGATCATGCATGATTATGTCAGGCTTTTCATATGAAAAAAGATATCCAAAAAAATGTTTCTGGTAGTATGCATCTTCCCCAAGAACGCTGTAGCATGGCGTATGCTTACCTGCATTTTGAAGAACAGCTTTATAAACGTTATATATATTAACTAGTTAATGTAATCCAATTCTCTTTTTTCAGTATGTCATTTCATCAAAGACGCAGAAAGTATTTTGAATTTAGACATAAACATGCGTATATGATGACTCATCATTACATGCTTCACTACACAGGTCCCTATCATGCAGAAATAGGAGTTAAATGATACACTTCAAGGAAAAATTTGTGTTGAAAATGATCAGTTGATTAGGTACAGGGCAAAGGAAAAAATAAACAGAGGTTGTCAACACTTCTGTCATGTACAGAAAGGAAAATTAAGAGTCATTTGTTATTCTCAGCTGGAGAGGTCACTAGTGTTATCTTGCACATGATGATTTGATGCACTACATATGATTAATGCTTGTTTAAAGGACACTGCCAAGGTCTCTAGGTCAGACTATGACCTTCCTTTTTTTTCAGATATCCATAAACAGAATATTAATAATTCACTAAGTGCTTTCCTCCCTCTTTAAAATATTTTAATACTCTCTGCTACTACTAAAACAAGACCAATAGTAGAAGGTGATAAAATAGCAAGAAAGAAAATTCCAGTAAGGAAGCATTTGCTTCAGAGCCATACTTGTTCTGTATTATTTTAAATGACTGGTGCACTTGTAACTATCACTTTCTAAGACTTCCTATTATAACGCACAGGTTTCCACAACCTCATGCCTTGATGCTTTGGGATAAAATTGTATATGCTTGCTCAAAGTCACTTTAATTCTTAAAAATTTTAAACATAAAAGCAAAGTGAATGTACTTGTTTTTTTAAAAAAGCAAAGTTCTCAGAAGTCACTGAGATGTTGCATTTTTATATGATGTGTACAAACTGTATTTTTTAATTGAGTACTTATATGTCCAGCTAGAACTTTAGTTCTCTTAAAACTAATATATAAATACACAGTAAAAATGTTATTAAAAAAAAAAAAGGGAAGGAAGGAAGGACCAAATTCCTGTGACTGCCTCACTATTCACAAATCTTTGGGAAATTAACTGTTGTCTGGATCATGCTTGGAAATCTCAAGTTTATATTGATATAATTTTCTGTGCATGGATATAGTGATAGTTAAGATGGAATGTCCAAGATCACTTTCAAATGAGGAATAAGCAATATCACTTTTGTCCCTTTTAAAACACAAAACATTCTTAGTAGTAAAATTAGATTTGTTTTTCAAAAACTAAAGAGGACTGCAAAATTTCATTCTAAAAGATGTTTTCCCCATAGCTTTCCAGTGGCTTTGAGAGGAAGAGACTCTTACACATCATCATTACATGGCACTTGCTTCAGATTCAAAACTATAACTCTATGTTTAAATTTTTCTCATTAAGGCTGTACTTCCAAATGCTTAATAACAGACTGCTTGCTATATTGTCCGTGTATTATTCTGCTTTTCCACAGGGTAGCAGTGTGTTTTCAGAACAAGGCCACCACTGTGGGAATATGAATGAGTACACAAAATCCCTGCAGAAAGCAGCTGTTCCCTCTTGTACATATGCAAATGGAAGAAAGCTAAATAATGAGAGCAGCTTTATTTCACAAAGGCAGACAACAACAGAGCCAAAGTGGACTACAACAAAGTTTTTGAAGGAAGCAGTGAACTGAAGTCTACAAAAAAGGATGAATTCTTAATATTATCAGTTGTGAGAATCATGTTTCTTAGGGAAATAGTGATTCATGGCTTGCAAAATTAATTCTCAAAATTATTTTTAAAACCCTAAAGACAAAGACACCGATGCATCTTTTCTAAGACACTGAGTTTATTCAAAAAAATTATCCCTTAATTAAGGCAGAAATCTGGACATTTTTTTCTCCCCAATACCATCAGTCTTACATATGACCTTGGACAAGTCATTGAATCTAAGTCAGTTTTCTTGTCCATAAAATGGAGATAATACCTCTGCCCAGGGCTAGTGAGAAGCTAAATCCATCGTCCATAAACGTGATGTGAAATAGCAAGGTAAAAAGGCTTTATCAGTGTTACGTACTGCTGCATTTTTCATTGCTTTTAATAAGCCTAATGAAACCATGTAAATTTTGAATGATAACATTAAGCAGATTTTCAGGCCAGCCCTCGATAGAAGTAAAAGGCATTACAGATTTCTTGAGATGACCTCGATTTGAGCTCTGACAACTAATGGCTGAGTCAGAACATTGCTATGTGAAGTACTGTGAAGAGTCTTCCAGATGTCAGTTGTTCTAACAGGGGACCGTTTATTCAATACTGGAGAGCGCAGTTGCGCCAGTGATAGAGGCGGAGGAAGAAATGGTTCACATCTGCTCTCTGGTGAAAGAACAAGCAACTCTAAAATCTTTCAAAGTTGGTCACTGGCATTCACTAGTGAAGCTTAGTACAAACCATGTATTTTAGACAAGCAAGTGAACAGAAAACAACAAGAACTAATTTATCAGACCAAAACCACACAAGTCACAGATTAAAGTGCACAGTTCTCCAAACTGATCAGCTACAGTTCCTTACAGTAAAAAGCTGCCACCATAACGCCAGCAGGATTTTGGTAATAATACACATGCCTTGAACTCACAAGCCATAAAGAAAGTCCTTTGACAATATGTCTTTTGCAACAACATTGAGTGTTACACCTCATCGTCACCTGACATGTGATTAGGGCCAATACAGCTGGTGCTCTACAAATGAAATGTTATATACATTTTTAAGAAAGAAGTCTGAGCTGAATTGTTCACCTAAATATTCACCTAGTGTCATCCAAAGAGAACATCCTTATCATTACATCCTTATCATTGAAGGAGTCTGTGAGCAATACAAGACTAAACTTCAAAATTCAGAATCTTTTGCATTATTATTTTAGCAGACTATTCCACAAAATTGAAGAAATAAAAATAATTCTATTTTTAGTGGCACTGAGTTTCCTGTTTGTTCTGATCTTTACTAGAATCGACAGGTCTGCTACTTTGGGCAGTCTAGTGTCCAAATTGGGCTACAATTTTGGCCATCATTTACCACCTTACTGCTTTTGCTGCTAAGCCATGAGACTTGAGCAGATATCAGGCTAAACTGCCAGATGCCCCAAGCCCTCAGTCTAAGAGTTACTACATTACCTAAAATCAGCTCCACAACACACATACAAAAGGACATTTTTGATGCTGTGTCACGCTTGTGGCATATGCCATAGAGTAAACTGAGTCTGCTTGAAGGCCTGTTTTCATGATCAAGTATCCCAGCAGACAGGAACATCAGCTGCTGAAGTATTAAAAACTACCACAAAAAACGCAGGCTTTCTTTCCCATAAGAATATCTTAAGAAAGCAGAAAATAACAACAGCATGTGAAAACAAGTGTACTCCTGGTCATTTCTGCAGCGGTTCTCCTAAATGCGGCACATATTTCTTGCGTTTCTGTGGCCAACTTTCCAAGTCAACTAATTCAAAATTTTCACTTAACTTGGAAATGAAACATGTTGCAGCATTGTAACCAGATGTCACAGTCAGTTTTTCCCCTCCCTCTTGAGACATGAGAATTTCTGATCCCAGACCAGCTGTGAGAACATCCAGGAACTTGTGGGACTTCCCTTGGTTTGCCTGACTTCCAGCACCCATCTCTACTCATTTCCTAACCCTGTTCTAACCTTCAAGACAGGAAAGAGCAGTAAGCTGCAATGGCAGGTTGTGAAAGCAGATACAGGACACAGGAAACAGGCTTCTAATCCGAAGCTGGGAGCTGAGCCTGGCACTGCTATAAATCAATATACACTGACTAGAGGAGGTACCATCAAGCCTAGCAGGCACGTATGGGAGAACTAAAAAGATCTCTGCCACAGGTGAAAGAAAGCACTTGAAACAAAAGTCTAAAATTCAGAAAACTAATTTCTGCCATAATTTTTATGGTTTAAATAAAATTTCAAGGAAGAACTGTAGCTTCCAAACTTAAATCCAAATGGTTAGTGTGCAGCCCTCTAGCCAGAAGACATTTTCTTTTTAAACCACAGCTTCAAAGCCATCAAGTCTGGGACACTCTTGTTAGAACCTCACTTGACCATTTGATTGACCACAACCACACTAGAATATCAATCATCACCACATCAAGAGTGGGCTGTTCAGACTCATCTCTCTCACCACTAACTTCAACCTGAAATATACTTTTAACAGATATTTCCCCTTATGTGGTAATAGAGTAGATGGAGGGTGTTCTGGACATAGCAGTAGAAAAGATTAATCTCTCTCCACTCACTTCTAGTGAGACATCAGCAGTTCACTCCCATAAACACATGGATTTGCCAGAGATCTCTAACAAAAACGCAGCAAACTTTTTGCACAGAAGCTGGATGAAAAACGTACTTGCAAGAAACGATGTTTCCCACCCCACTTCTATTCCATCCATTCCCTTTATTGACATAAGTACCTATCTCTGGGAAGACCCATTTTTCTGCACCAAGTCTTACAGTCTTACTCATGTCCAGTAACATGACTTTCCATGCTGCTTCCCGTTTTTAAACTCTCATCATTTCCCCTTATCTCCTCTTTCTCCATATTTTCAGTCCCGTCTTCCTGAGGTCCTTCTCCGTTTAATGACCCTTCATTCATGAACCTCTATGCATTAGCCAGGTCATGTGCACTCTACTCACTGGCACCTCTCCATGGCAGGGAAATTCTTCCAAGTGGGCTCTTCACTCCTACACATGTCCACTCTCCTGCCACAGTCCTCGTCACAGGGTGAGTACGCTACTTCCACTGGGCACAGGTCCTGTTGCCAGCTAGACTCTCAGAAATAGAATCCCCAGGCCATCTGCCCAGGAGAGCTGAGGCAAAAGGACTGCACAGGTGTCAGAGACTGTGCTCTAAGACAGGTCAGCTGCTTCAGGGGGAGCCACATCCAGCCCATAAATCAGAAATCACCTTTCCCCTGGGTTATGACATTCCAAGGAATGAGGTAAACATGAAGATTTGTTTGCTTTACCCTCTCCTTTCAGTGCTCTCTTTGATCAGCTTTGAACATCTCATGAGAAGCGCAACAGAAAGTATCCTGTTACTTTTCTATTTTTGATATCTCTTTCTGCATTGTGGCCTCAGTCTTCGCTATTATACTCTACCACATGTACAGTTTTCTAGTATTAAAAATTTAATAAATACTTCAGGCCCTAAAGCACATCAGCAATTAAAAAAGAACCAGTTTTTGTACCACAGCAGAAGCCAGCATGAGAGGCATTGCATGATGACTGGAAAAAACTTAAATAAATAATCAGCAAATCAGGCCTGAGAGTCTTCCACTTCTTATACCCGTTCTTATTCCAGAATCATGGACGTATTTACCTAAATTAAACATCCGGCATAGTTTTGACACTGCTTCGTGGACAGTACAACTACCTATGCAGAAGTAATAAACTACTGAGTATGGTGTGGTAACCTTCCCATTTATCCTCCTGGATACATCTGCACTAACATCCAATGCCAGACAGACACAAGTTCTGTCCTCAAGGGCTGTAACTCCAAGGCTGTGCATTTACCATGCCCATGGTCTTTGGACCCACTTCTCAGAATGGCCATTTTGCCCAGGGGCACTGCAATGACAGCACTCCACTATTTATCATTCCAAGTCTAATACTATAAGCACCCTTATAAAAGTAGCTTAGGTCAATCCATACTGGATTGTACACCGCTGCTTTCTTTATTTGCAGAGTACACACCACAACAGGACCCTATTTTTGTTTGTAACCTTTGAGCAACTGAATGGCAACGGTAAAAGTAAGAAGTAGTATATGTGGCAGAGCTTATATCAACAGATTTGGAAGGCTCCATGTATATATAAAGCAGACTCTCCTTTCAGAATATATTGTCTTGACACAGTTATCCTCAAAACCCTTGGGACCAACCCTGATACGTATTTCATAACTAAGGGGCCTTCAGACAGCTATATCCAACTCCAGCATTTATTTATTCTAATATCATCTGCTGTGTTCATAGCATATATTTTATCAGCATGCCTCCATGAAACAGTCTACCGCACAAAAGCAGGGCTGAGACAGAGCAAAAGCCATTGCAATAAATGTAATTAGTACTGTAGCAATACCATATGTACTAAATGTACTTCACTACGAAAGCTTACACTAATCACTGCAACATAAAAATGTCCATTAAAATAACATTAATTGTATTTATTAGTACTGTGTTTCAGAAG
>WBMY01016349.1:442848-461281 GCA_013397315.1 Donacobius atricapilla
GTTACTTCTGGCAGAGTTACATCTGGAGGTTTCTCAGGCCTGTTTACAGAGTCTGAATTTCTGAAACTTTTGACAGGGATTACACCCAACTCCAGAAATTTTAGACTATCAAAACTGAGTAATTTTCCCTGATCTGGCACCTCTCTGCAGAAAACTGACACTAGCTACAAAGAGGAGCAGGAACAGATGCTAAATATTTATTCAGATAAAAAGTTCACATGGAATTTCTAGCATAGCTCAACTTACACAAACTGCAATTAAAATACCACAAGAATAAACAAACGAGTCTCTCTTGGAGCTTGGTAGGCAGTGCCAGAAGAAAAACAAACATGAAACTTGCAGTCCTAGGTTTTATGCGTGCTACTGAAACATCTTCTTTTAAGGTTGATACCAAGCAAAAATGTGAGAAAAGTTAGAGCAAAATTAAAACAAAATGTCTCTTGCTCAGAATTATGATGCTTTCCTGTACATAGCAGTGTAGAAGGAAAGAAAGCTAACAGCCCAAGTAACAAAGTTCAGGCTGAGAAAATTACTCATTAGAACCCAACCAATCCACTGGGAGTCTTGTAACGCATATTTTAATTATTTCAACATCCAAATGAGTATCAGCGACTGACCGATTTTTTAATAAAGTATCAGAAATGGCGTTTTTCCACTTTAATGGCAAAACCTTCTGAAAATTTTGTAGCATTCTCTGCACAACACCTCCTCAAGCTGTATACATAACAATTTGAATTCTGAAATACACTTTTCTTCCTACTTTGAAGTTTTTAAGATAAAATGACTGAGATGTTAAAAGTATAAGTGCAATAGATTATAGACAAAACTACACTCTATATTTTCAAGGAATGTATTATCTAAATAAATTTGTAATTCACTGATACACATAGGCTTGATTTTTGCTGGTCTGACTGCCTACTCAATTAAAAATTCCCAGTATCCCTGATAAACTGACTTTCACATGACTGAGAGACTGCTGAATCCAATGAAATAAAGATGGTCAATTTTTTTTGTTTTCCTACTTGCAGTGCATTACATTAAACAAAAATAAAAAAGGGGTCAATTATCCTCAAAACCTGACTTGCTGTTTGACCACGTAAGTATTACTGATTTTAGAAATACGCATGTAAAAAAGTATATCTTGGCATCAGTGAAATGCAAGAGTTCAATGCATTAATATTTATAAAGCAGTGCATGAATGGATGTTAAATCAATTCTTTAAGTCAAAAAAAGACAGTACCCATTTGCATTTCAACAAGTGAAACTTTTCCATCCATTTGACAGAGACAAGACTATAAAAGGTCTCAAATTTCTCCAATAAAAGTGGAAATTACATCTCAATATTTCGTCAGAGATTAAAAACAGAATTTTAGATGAATTATCTGATACAAAGATGGAAGTCAGGGTGCTGCTTCAAGATCTACAGAAGTAGAGCACTTTAAGACAATTAAATGATTTCCCTGCAGGCAATGTCTTTTCAATCCAAGCTAATGACATCATTTAAGGAGGATGGTCCATTTAACTGAAAGGATCCTTTACAAGGCAGACAGACAGAAGGCAATCCCGGAATGTTTTCAAGGACTTCCCATATTTCAGAATTATAATGGCAAAATGCCTACATCAGAATCTTAAGCTCGAGCATTAATCAACAAAATGAAAGACTAATTTCGTAAGAAAAATGTAATAAAACTCATTTTAAGAAGTTTTCCTTCATTATTTTTTCCCTTAAAGGAACCAATTCTCTCCTAATGGTAATTATGCTGCTTTGGAATAATGATAATACTCAGGCAGCTCAGTTTTAGGCTGCTGTTTTTAAAGTGAAGCCAAATCACTTCACTCACTTTCAAGTTGAAGAGTAACTTTCATAAACTTTTCTAACAGTTTATATAAGCTATCTGTGATCTTTCAGATAGAAAGCATTGTACTGTAGCCTGCAGAAGGTACTGTACTACTTTTGGTATAGTCTATATACCATCCTTTAAATTGCACCACCACCTTTAAATTGCACCATCATTAAAAAAATAAATTAATTTAAAAAAAATAAAAATAAAAACACAAAAAAACCCCACAACACCACAAAAACTTCAAATGAGCCAGTAAGGGAAAACTCACAGTTTTAGTGTCTGTATCAGCAGTTCAATGCTCTTCTGTATCTCCTGAGGAGGGGGAGGTGGTGTTGGGGTCCTAAACCTAAATGATTTTCCTGATATTGAAAAATCAGAGCAGGATATGCTATTTTTAAACAGTTAAAGAAACACCAACACTTTCATATTAAAATAATATTATTAAAACTAAGACATTATACAAAATTACAAACACCTCCTGTACTTCACAAGGCAGCATCAGTCTAAACCCAACCAAAGAGTCTTTTTACCATTTACAATAACACTCAAAGCCATGGAAGTTGTATACACATTAGGATGACATTTCTTAATAAATGATGTGGTTCTGAGGACAGGGGGAAAAAAGTTTACCTTAGGTCCCCTTAATATCCATTTCAAATTGTCAAAAACTTCAGAAAGCTGGAACGTGTGAGACATAACGAAGAGATCTTACCATGTAAGCAGGAGCTAGAAAACGTAGAACTAGTCCTGGCTCTTAACCAGACTCCTTTCGCATTCTTGGGCAAGTCACAGCTACCTTGCCTCCACTGTTCCTCTTCATAACAGAGGAACAGTATTCACATCTTTTCTAGGAATGCTGTGAAATGTTGTTGGTTTCATTATGCTTGTCTTTAAAAAACGCATTTAGAGGGAAAAACATTTCATTTTCAGGCCTGCTATGCCACTGATTTTCCCCCGCCCCACCCACACACTTTTTCAAAGTAATGTAAGCAGCTGGAAGGGAGGGAGAGAGAAGGGGCAGAGGGAAGGTTCCAGCATGTGTAAGACTGGGATGTCACATATATACCAATTCCTGCATTTCAGAAAACTACACACCTTCTTCTGTGACTGCTATAGCATGCCTTAAATTGACAGAGGAAAAGTGAGGAGAACACTATGAAGAGTATCCTTACAATAAACAGTAACATGACTCTGATTATATAAATGAAATGGTTTTCAAAAAAAAACATTTTTTTATTTTAGTAATGTTGCCGCCTTCTTTCTTCCTTTATAAATATAAAGTCATGTCAAGTGAAAATATTGTTTTATAACACATACTAACAGGTCATTGAAAATGGAGGGAGTTCCACTAACCCAAGTCAAAATTTCCTCAGTTTGGATATGCACTTTTTCAACTCTCACTGTCACTCAAAGAGCAAAGAAGCAACTGTAAAATTCACGTTATTTTAGTTTAAGGACTTAACTTTTGACACTCCACATCTTTCCCCACATAAAGAATATGTGTATCCTGAAGTCATGAACAAGTAGTACATCAAAAGATTGCTGACTATTAAAGCCTAAATATAGTAATACATAAATAATAACAGGAAAGTGGCATTGCACAAAGTAATACTGTTGTATTTCTAACCACCTGGGCATTTTCTTAGTTGACAGTTATACTTATAGCAAAGGAAGAAGAGATTTCTGTGGACTTCAACAGCCACAAGAGATTTAATTCCACTTCCTGTTACAGACCTTCTGTACAACCTCAGTCCTCCACCAGTATATTTACACATTTGTTTCCAAACTTTTTCTCCCAGTTTTTGGTCTTATCCTGATTAGGTTTTCTGGAGCATTAAATTATTCAAATTCATACATACAGCAGAGGATTCTAAAACTGCCTTGATGCTGATCCAGTGAAAGTAAGGTGACATATGCAAAACACATTACCTCATTTACTGGCACTTAGCCAGTTTTCATGGCTTTTTCATTCAGCTTCAGTTTGTCAATAAACTGAACTCCCAAAAGCAGCCAATCAATCTATGTATCTGTATCAAAATGAAAATCCAGGCATTATAAAGATTCATTTTTATATTGTTTTCCACAAAAGTGCTTGCATCTATAACATGCAAATGCATTCTCAGATCTCCCCACATAAACTTGAAATCCTCTAAAAATAATATACCTTGACAACAAATTCTCAAAAACACCTGACAAAAGGGTACCAGAGAACACCACACAGAAAGAGTCAGTGAGACAAGTACTAATGGACAGAACTCTTGAATCAACTTTTCATGAATTATCTATACCATTACATATCTTATATCACTACTCAAGACCATTTCTGTGCAAGATCAGATGTATACTGAACAAATAAAATTATTAATTCCTATTCTATTTGTTCTGGTTTCATTAGCATTATTTTATTCAACAGTACATATGTTAGCCTATAAAACATACTGACAAGCAAATTTACCTCTGGATATGCAAAGGAAATACAACACATAACAATAACTTGGTTCACAATATTTATAAATCACTGGTATATTACTTAGAACAATCTTAGAGATGAAGAAACTAACATGAAAAAGCCATCAGAGCTAGACAATTGACTCTCAGTCACGAATAATTCATTAATATTTCCACAAGGACCATCAGTGTAATTATCAAACCAAAAGGACAAATTATGGCCAGATCTACACAAAGGTAGGAACCAGAATAGTTAGTTATGTTGTCATAATAGTTAGTTATGTTGTCAGCACACTTTTCCTTATTATAATGTTACCTTATAATGGAATTGTTCTGTTCTGTTTATTTGAAGGTAAGGGGAACCTAAACAACAACCTAAACCACTCCAGTTCTGAATGAAACTTTTTTTTCTCAGTTTTAAGGTGATTTTTATCTGTTTAGCTTGTTCAGTTTCATATGTGATTTTCAGGTTTTAAAACATTTTGACTCAACAGACTTGCTTTTTGTACCATATTTTCACCTTCTTGGTTTCTATTTGAAAATTTTATTCATTAAAGGCTATTTTTAATTTAAGAACCGAATCATCTCTAACTGCAGACAGGGTGAAAAAATTCTCTACCTGACATTCCTAATCATAGAACTTGGGAAAGGAGAAGTCAGTTGAAAAAAAGACTAACCTAGAGATTTAATAAAGGCTCAGACACCCAAGGCCCTGTCCAAATACAACAAGCACCTATTTGATATCAACACTATGTTACGAATGACTGCACCTCATTATCAATCCCTGAAAAGGAAAACAAACCTCCTTCAAAATGCCTGTTTCTGAAGGACAAAGGCAATTAACAGGGGCAGGTGAAAAAAAAAAAAAAAAGCAACCAATAACAGCGTACTACAGTGAGAGGGGAATTTAAGACACTATAGGCATTAGGTTATATTTCCTAAATTAAGGCTTAAAAGCAACAAGAACTCTGGATTCCTCAGAACTGTTCAAAGTTGAATTTCCCAGGTTGAAAACATCCTGGAAGCACAACAAAGCTGGATTAATTTCTCTTCTCCATCTATACATTAGAAAAGGCAGAAACCCTTGTAAACTCCATCTTAAAAAAGGTAATAAAATGTTGCTAATATAAATGTGGTAGTGTCCTAATTATGGCCTTAGTCTACCCAAAAACAGACATAGTCATGCTGCCTTTAGCCTTCATACTATTCAGTGTTCTGCACACCTTAAAACACTCCTTATTTCTACCCCTCTTGAGCTATAAAAACAAAAATGAGCCACAATAATTAAATAAAATATTCTTTATATTTACTATGGTTATGATCATACACAAGTCAGTCACCCAATATCTCAGTGACTGTTAATGAAACTGAATGCCTAATTAGCAAGATGAGGGGAATAAGCCCAGCATTCTGGCCCACCTCCAGTATGAATAATTGCTTCTACCTATACAAAATCCCCCCTGTCATTTCAATTAGGTAAAATATTCCTCACATCCTGCTCTTAAATTGCTGGGTATTGTTAATAGTGACATTGTAAGAGCTGCTGCGTTCTAATCTGGGTACAGTTGTATTTTGATAGTAATAATGTGGCAACTCCTACTTTTAGTTACTTCGTTCAAAAACCTTAGTTTTGCAAAAGGCTGCTGTCAGAAAAAAGAACCAACCAACTAAAAGAAAACCCCAACACTAATTTATTGTGCATCTATTAAGGACAGAAGTATAAAATCTGTGTAGAACACAGGGAACACGTTAACAGGTACTGAGGTACAAATATAAGTCAATCAGGCATAAGCATCTCTTTGGCAATTCAGCAGCATAATACGCAGCCATCTTATCACACCATCACAACTTTGAATGTCTCAGAAATTAAGCCAAAGCTAACACCTCTCACAAATGACTGTGAAATCCTACCAGTACATTGAAACACCCTTCTAAAAACTTATATATACGCACATCAAATTTAACAAGGAAGAGAATGAAGTTAGTCATCAGTCAGGCCTTCCTGCTCAGCAATGTGCACACCCTGAATACCTGTTCCCCAAAACAGCCACCAATTCACCCCAATGCTTTCATTTTGCCTCATTCCATAATCTCCAAAATTCTCTTAAAATCCTAAAATTTTGACTGCAATTCATTTTAAAATGTTCACCTGACTAAAAGAAACCCTAATTGAAAAAGGACTTAGAAGTTTTGTCGGTTTAATTAGTTTTGATTTGAAGAGGGACATTTGGGGCTTTTTATTGCTTCACCATATCAGAATTTTCTTGCCCTCCCCTTCGGGTCTGAACTGCCACTGAAATGGTTATTAATAAGTAAACTCCAGAGTGCTTACATTAGGCCACAGTCCTTTTATTGTTCACTACTCCTTTAAATTGCCCAATCCCTTAAAAGATACTGTTTTAATTGACTATAAAATCCACTTAGAAAGGTACTCACTGGTTTGAGTTATGAAAGTTAAAAGATATGTTTTATTTAGGAAAATATGCAAGCAGATATCTGCAGAAATTCACATTAACACTAACTGTGCTTACTATTTCATGAAACATTTCAGTAACCACATCAGTAATTTACTGTTATTTATTGTTATGGCAGTACAGAAACTTCCACAATAAAATAAAGACCAGCAGTGAAAAGACCTGTAAAACCATAAAAAAAAAAGTTTGCTTTTTTTCTTGTCCTGGCCTCCTAGGACTGTAAATCTTAGGCTTTCTTTTTCCTAAACTGTCTTCTTTCAAGGATTACCAGTGTTATAAATACCTTTGCCTTCTACTGACTAGACACATTTTCTCCTGTAGACTCACTTCCTGTGGGAAATGTTACATCCAAAATTACACACGCACTATTAGAATTGCGATCACTGCCACAATTCTGTTCATGTATTAAAAAGAGCACTAAGAATACAGCGGCTTTCAGTTTATGATTATCTTCTGTAAAAGGAGTATCACTCTTGCATAGGAAATAGCAATACACATATAAAAAATTATTTCAAAATACAGTAGAAAATAATTTCCATTAAGTACACCTGCTGGGGAAAAAGCTGCACACACCAATGATTAAGCGTAAGTGTGCATCTGTCCTTTAAATATGCATAGCAGTAATAGCTTAAATGCAGTTCAAATCATGGCCAGTCTTGCTACATATACAAATCTGCACCAGGCAGAGCTAAATTAAAAAGCACCTCTGATAAGTTTACAAAAGACAAAGAAAAAATTGATTGTAAACTCCTCTGCATTGCAAAGATCTCTTTTGTCTGTCAATCAACAGAAAAGTATTATTCCACCAGCACAAAAGGCAAACCTTTGGAGGCAGTATAAGTCTGTGTGTTGTGCAAATGTGCAGTTGCTAAGAAGCAAATATGCTTCTCCTCTAATCAAATAGCCCAGCTCAGCAATGCTGCTGGCTTGGGGCAAGAAGCAAATTCCACCAGCCACAAACTTAGAAACAGTCTTGAATTATTTGTTGCTGACCGCTGGCTGAACCCTGTCCTGATGAGCACCATCACCATTAGCCACTTCTCAGTGTATTCCATCAACCAATGGCAATAGCAGCATGCTACAGCTCAGGCTGCAAGGAATTGATCAAACAGGGTAATGAGACTATTTCTTCATGGAAGTTATTTTAAATGAATATAAATATTTTCTTTCTACATAATTTGCCACAAAAGGTCACTGAACTCCCTGTGATTCTAAAGAAAAATGCTGTGGTATCCCGTTTATATATTTGAGTTAGGATATAGCCAACAAACAATTCTGGGCATTTTTGATGATCGTGTAAATCTTAATGAGGTGCCATCCCAGACAATTGATTAGCAGCAATGTTCTATCTTCACATTTACTTACGAACAAAAAGAAGATTTGATGCTATTTTAGAAAATCATGATATGCCCATGCCCTTAAAATCTTTCATGAGAGAATGTATTCCGTGAGACTAAAGACTTACACTTTTGCTATTAACAATAGATCATGCATATTTAGCTATGCTTGCCTTACTTTGATATTCCAGCCCTTTCTATAGATTCTTTCAACTGAACTCGTATGTTAAAAATACCCACTTTGTGTCTGAGTTAAGTCACTGATGAGACCTGCATTCAGACACCCTGTCTGTTGTAGCTGTTTTCTTTAAAAAGCTACTATAAAGAGACATCAGAAGATACTTGAAATTTAATTCAAAGCAACTGCTACAAAAATCCCATCAAGGCCCGCCTTGTCCCACCCAAGATTTTCAATCCTATCATTTCCAGTACTGGACAATTTCTCCAATGCTGGGAAAACATGTAAATATTGATTTAAATACCAGCCTAATAGCATTTTATTAACAAAGGCATTAAACTAGGATAGTACTAAAACTATGACAAAGAAATAGTGCTCATTATTTTCTACTTTTAGGGATAATAATATAAAAATATTCAAATAGGCCAAATAAATACAACTGTTCATGTTTGAGAATTTCCATGGTTACCTTGAATAACTTTAAGTAAATACTTTCAGCACAAAAGAAAATTTATATTTACACCAGGGATGAGTATAATTCACTCATCTGAGACATAACACTTGAAAATGCAGGTTGAAATATAAATTTTAAAATATATATGAAGGATTTAAATTAGATCACCTTGTCCTGATTAACAGGAGTTCACTTACATAATAATAGAACAGGTTTAGGATTTTTTTTTAATAATTCACATACAATATTCAAAGCTTGCCTTCTCTTTTTTCTTTTTTTTTAAAAACACAGAATAAAAATGTGTAATCTGAAATTCTATTCCTCTTATGTGCTTGGGACCCTTAGCTCCTCAGGCTTTTTCGTCCTCTAACTGAATGTCTCTCAACAGTATAGAAAATAATTTTTAAAAAATAAACTAGTAAGAATATTAATAACAATTACAAAAATAGTTTAGGATTTTCCTCCTACTTCCCAGCCCTATTGAAATACTGTTGCCAGAACATTCCTTTCTAACACTTTATCAATACTCTCATTATATGTTGTATGGCAGTGGACTGCATCTAAGACTTGAATAGAATAAAGTAACTCAGATATGTTTCTTCTATTAAGCCACTTTTACATTTTTAAACCTTTTTTTTCTAAGAAAAGTTGACGGCAAAAATAAAACTGTAGTCCTTTGAGAAAAAAGAGTGCTTTGTTGGCTATTTATTCAAAAACATAAAGCTTGTTATATCTGTAACACAGACCCTACAAATTCTTACTGTTCATTCATATTGCCTTTTAAATGTAAGTTTCCAAAAATAAAATAATCCTACATTAATGTTGAAGATGTTTAAAAATCTGTGTGAGGACATGATGCTAGGACTATTCAAAACATGGATGAAAGAAGCCAATTTATAAATAAATCCTATTTTTTTCCTCAAAGCAATCTTAATATGTTAAGTCCTAAATTCTATTAAAAAAAAAAAGTGGTCCTGTACAATACCAATAAAAAACAACATTCATTTGGGGGGAGGAAAAAATCAGCACCCACTCACAAAAGATGTCTCATCAACGGACTAACATTTGACAAAAATCAGTGGAAACAGCAAAGAAGCCAATACAACTTCCAGTGCCAAGGAGCCAGATGGCACTGCTGGAAAAATTATATCTACAGACTGGCAGCTTGATCCCATGATTATTGCCCAAGGGAGGAGGAAGAGGAAAACAAGAGGTATTTCAGTGTGATGGAGTAAATCAATTATCACCAGCTCACTACGGCATTTTCACATTATTTTTATACCACAGTCTAAATATCGTTCAAGTGAATGAGAGCACTGGAAGATTACAGCAATCTGAGACAGAAAAAAAGGTGTGCCATACATTAAAAAAAGCAATACATACTTAAATGTACCACTGTCAGCTGTGGTACACAGCCCACATTTCCAAATGAAATTTGCAGACATATTGTCGTTAATAAGTAAAACCAAAGTTTTTGTTTTGCGGTTTTACTTTTGACCTGAAATTCCAAACATTATCTACAAAGATTACAGACAAAAACATATCTGCACTTTTCAATATGACTACATTCTTCTGTGTATTTTCAACTCTTAACACGCAGTTATTTTACACACACAAGTACCAAGTAACCATTTTGCTAAAATATTTCAAAAATCTTTGATCAAACAAGTTTGTGGTAGTCTCACCAATTATTTTTCTGATAAAATACAGTATTAAAGATAACCTCTGAAGAATCTGTTAGGGAAAAATCAGTCCACTCCTATTAGAAGGAAAGCAGTTCTAGAAAACTAAAAGACAAGTTTTTCCCCCACTATCTTCATATGCATAATATTCAAAACACAGAAGGGACAGAATTAGAAGAATCTGTTAGACTCTCCCTGTAAAAACAGGCAAGGTTAATCTTTTTTTTAATTGGAAGTCAATGACAACACTGACATTAACTTCTTTTCTAAGAAACTAATAATAAGGTCCATTTCCTGTACCCATCCTTGCAAAAGAACAAATCCTATTACCAACCAAAAAGACTTGGACTTCCTTCACTTCACTTGCCTCCAACCCATTTTCATTTTTATTGCACAGCCATGTTCACAGTCTAAATATCCTTCTGCTCCCATTCATATCCCTGTGCTCCATATTTCAACGCTAATCCTTTTCCCTTACCTCTTCAATGTAAAGCAGTGATGCACAAGTGCAGATATGTGAAGGACATCACAAACTGATTGCACCATTGAGTATGTATGGTGAGTATTTATACATCACCCATGTCTGAGCCGTGAATGCCCCATCCCTGGAGTGTTCAAGGCCAGGTTGTGTGGGGCTTTATGAACCCGGTCTAGTGGAAGATGTCTCTGCCCACAGCAGGGGAGTTAGAGCTAGATAATCTTCAAGGTCTCTTTCATCCTATACCATTCTATGATTCTATGATGCAGAGAAATACAAAATTTGACTGTTGAGTAACAAGCAAGAATTTTTTTATATGAAGAACAGGATAACCCTGAAAAGGTATTATCAGGCTCTGATGTAACTTGCATCAAGGAATGCATGTCCAGGTAGGCAGAGCAAACATACAGAAGGACAGGAAAATCTCATTTAGAGCTGAAGAAGTCTTCCTCCATTATGTAATGTAGGTTCATTCGTAATTCCTTGCTCAAAAGGGGCTCAAAACTCTTTCTGACTACCAGCAATAGAGAAGACAAGACCAAGATACTCATGGGACATTACCCGTCATTATACTGATAGTGGTGAATAGGTTGCACCTAATATTAATTAAGAAATTGTAGTAGTAATTTTAGTTTGGAGAAAATATGGCATTCAGCAGTTTTAGTCTGCTACTCTACTTTAATTCCTACTGTTGTATGTTATCCAAACAAACAGCTATAAAAACTACTGAGGAAAGCATCATACTAATCCTGCCTAGAGACAGATATCCAGAGAAGTATGGTTCCTGCTGAAAATTTTTCAAGCAGAGAACAATTATCTGCAACATCTTCTTGAGAATGCCAGTAATGAACTTGTCTATTCAATGCAGACCATAAAGATTTAATCTACTATGTGGGAGTTTATTTGCAAAACCATTCAATAAACGTTTTCATGACACAGTTTTTACTTTTGACTCAAATTTAATCTCAAAATTCACAAATATTAATCCACTGCAAGCTTGCTTTTATTTAAAAGGAAACAAACCCAAATTCACTAAAATTAATGCCTGGACTGCAAGATGCTGATAGAAAACAGGCCTGTTTTGTCCTTGTTTAAGATCTATTAATACACAAAAACAGGAACATGGGAAAAATCTTTTTCTGTTCATTAGGATTGATAAACACTTCATGCATGCAATAAATTAAATATGGGCAGAAATTCTTGATTGCCAATTCAGACAAAGAAATGCCAAACTTAGCTTGTACTTACACTGCAAGGTTATACTTTTCTTTTTCCAAGAGGTTCCTGTATCTAGAGACTTCTAAAGCCTAATCCTTGAGACAAAATACAAATTACCACACAGACTATTGTTTTAAATGGTTCTAATCTAAAACAAAGAAATCGCTAAGGTTCTGTTGAGCTTTTTCTCCCCAGGATGTTTGTGACTACTACAGAGCATTGTTGAAGGCAGACCCATTTTTCTGTCGTACATGGTAGACCTCAGGATGGAAAAGATGCCTCTTGCCTTGAATGCCAAGCAGCATCAACCTGTCGGACTTGCTCTCCTCTGGTACCCGCCTCAAGGTGCTACTGGAGTAGCGTGAAGCTGTGCTATCATCTATGACTGATGCATCTTTCTGGTACTAGGAGAAAAGGAGTAAGGAGCAGAATGGAAGCTGCCTAGCCATTACTGCTTGGCAGGATGTAAGAAGAATTTCAGGGAAATCAGAAGACTGAAATTCACTCATTTGAGATAATCTACCAATAAGATCCTAAAATCATAATTAACTGCCCCCAAAACCTACTTGTAAAACTTATTGCATATCCAAGAGGCAGAAGGAAAACTTCTCCTCTTCCCTTTTTATGTCAGCTATTTGTGATGTATAAGAAACGAACTAGAAGGCCAACAAGCAATATCATGTAAATAGAAAAATCCATTCACTTCAACTTTCTGGGCTTTTTTAACCCAGAGTATTGTTATATATCTTGAATAAAATTATGATCTAATATGAAAAAGAAATGGGTTAAGCAGATCATTATTTAGTTTTTATTGCTGATACTGTCCTATGTAGTGTTGGAGTATACATGGCTGTTTTGTTATTGTTCAGTCACTGAAGCAACATAGATGAAATAAAATGAGCAACAAACCATGTCATCTCTCCCATGGGAGAAAGGTAAATGTTAAAAGAACACAGGGGTTTATTGTTTGATGGGAAGTTTTTCATCATGATAATTAGAAGTTCAAACATTTTAGTATCATCAATTTGTACACACTGTTAACCTACATGATGCCATTTTTAACTTTATTGTTGACTTTATTAGGGCCAAAATCTCACTTAAAACTTCTGCTTCCTATCAGAAATTATTCCCTTATGTTCTGTACAAATGGTTTAAATCAAATTTAATTAGACTAGAAATTTGCATATTTCACACACACTTCCTTTTTAAAACGTCTTGCTTCTCCATCTAAGTCATTGCTGCTATATGCATAGGTATGGATCCTACAAACAAACCTGCATGCAACCAAGCAGTTGTTTGTTCTTTTCATAAGGTTTTTAAAGCAGCTACATGTGGAAAGTTTAAAGATTCTATTCAGTCTTCAGAAATACTCATTACAGAAGGAAAAAAATATACTATAGCCATGTCTTTTATGGACAAAAGAAAGTCAAACGTCAACAGATTGACAGAGTTTAGGGTACGTATTCTCTCTGAGCAAGCAGAGTGCAGCACTGGGACAAGCTGTCTGACAGACAGTGCCATGGCACCAGTAGAGATTTTTAGGAAAGATGAAACAGGTGTCCACCAGGAAACACCTCAGACAGACTAGGGGTGATGCACAGATTTCACTCTTAAGGCCTCTCCTATTCAACAAGCAGTTGTTCTTCTTTACAGCTTTTGACAATTTTAACAAAGTTAGCACACTCTTCTCATGTGTTAAACAAACAGATTTGCATCTGGGAATTTACACTCATATGGTTGGTCCCACATATACCAATATCCTTAAAAAAGAGAACTTAAAAAAAAAAAAAGCTTTATATTTTAAGTTCCTCTTCAGTGCGTTTTACTTTTCACTGTGTTCCATCAGCTTGTACAAGATTGTATTCTGGGTGACATCTAAACTGTCCATAAGTGACTCAGCCTAAACTTGTAGTGATTCATCCTTCCTCTGACAACCTCAGCATACCACATCAGGAATTTCAGATGTCAATCTTCCTGCTTAAGACTGTGCTGCAAATTAATTTTTTTTATTATTTTGAAAGCAACATTTTTGATCATCATATTACCTTTTCAGCCAGAAACACAGAATCATAATCCCCTTCAAAATTCTGACAAGAACTAGCATCCCCTCAAAATAAAGTTAGCATGCCAAAGTCCAGTTTTTACCCATTTTCAATATGACAGGCTACTGCCCTCCTGCCAGTGCCTAGTAAGAGCATAAAGTAGAAATCACCTTTTCTCACTGAAGATGAGCTGTCCAAGTAAATCTAGATCTAACTTCCCCTCAATCTGACCTTTTTTATTCCATCTTGAATATTAAAAGATATATAAGAGATATAATAAAGTACCCAGTTCTCTGCCTTCAATGAGATCTACCTATGAGAAAAACAAGACAAATAAAGAAGTTTCTCATTCCTTTGAATGGCTGTCATGCACTTAAGTTTGTACCTCTGTCTCCAATACTGAAAGTTAATAACTAATCTCCTACAATAACTCAGGTAAACTTCCAGTGCCGTCATCCCCAAGGCAACCAAACATCCTCTCCATATACATGATCATGTTACTAAAAAGCAGTATACCAAGACAAGACTGGAGGGATAAGAAGGGCAAAAGGAGAAAGGACAGAAATTCCTAGTTGTATTTTCCTTTCTCTGACCTTTGATATCTTAGTTGCTAGCACTGCTTAACTGCCTCTGTGAGGAGCAGTTTTTGCTTTAATATAGAGCCTCAAAAATAAACTCAGTAGGAATGTAGTTGCAGAAAGTGGGAAAACACTTGTGTGTATGTACAAAGACAAAACCTTACACTGAACTCTACCCACCTTCTCCAGTGACAGTATTCAAACAACTAGGCCTAAAAAATAAGAAAAATAACGGGGAAAAAAGGCTTAATCAGTATTTGTATTTGCGACTTAACATGTAAAAAGAAACAGCATGCAAAATTCAGCTACACAATTTTTCATTCTCACCTGATCAATCAAACTGCAAAATGTGATGCTCATATTAAATAAATACTATAGATCATGTAAAGTAGTTGGCTCCAGTCTGCAAAGACTTGTATAGAACTTTTCCAAAGCAACCACATGGAAACAAAGTGCTGAAGCGTGCTGCCTCATCCAAAAATTATAGCAAGAAAATCATGTTGCGGGAACAAAAAATTTTGCTCATTTCCAAGACTGCACTTTGATGACAAACAGTAAAAACACAACCCTTTCATTTACCACCCTTTTTCCTCAAAGTTCTCCAAGTGCCCAGTTTTGCTTGCTACAGCCCTACCTCCTTCCACTTCAACTATGGGGAAATTTAATAAGAGATTCTCAGACTGTTTAATATTTTTCTACTAAAAAGCATATTTTACTCATAAGCTATAGACAAATATGATAATCTGAAGAGTATACAAGTCCCCAGACAGATTTTGGTACTTCTTTCATCCTTACCTTCTCAAGGCAACACTTCTAGACCTTCCACAGAAATGGTGATGATCTTAATTATTTCATCATACCATTCACTATGATCTTTTAGATCCAGTAATTATCCAATTACATACTCTCTGTAGAGCCAAATGTGACATGTCTTCTTCAGAGGTCCACTTTGAAAGTCAGAAAGTTTGGACCTTTGATGAGTGACATTTCTTACTACAGAACCAAGTTACCATACCATAAACCAAAAACAGAAAAAAATCCCTATATATTATAAAAGAAGATTACAGTATTATTAAATGGGAAAGTTTAAGCCTGCAATTTAATACCTAGGAAACTTGAAAATTAAATGAAAAATAGTAACTTTTTTCCCATTTACTTCTCAACCAAAAGTAAGCTTGTTTCCAACTTCAAAGAAAATCTTTCAATTTTAAAGTTTTTTGGTATGCTTTGGTTTTTAACTAATCAAGATATATGTATTTCCCACTACATATATTCTTCAATACACAGATGGAAGAAGAGTAAGAAATTACAAGACATAACATTGTTATACAATGTACAATACAAAAACCTGTCATTTAAGTTGCAAGAAACCTAGTCATCAATAAGTGAAAAAATACCTCGCTCAAAAATCAATTATGTTGAGTCTTTTGTATAGAGAAGTAGTACACCTTTCAGGCAACTGGTATTAATGAGCAGACATGGCTATAGAATCTCCATCTGTTTTTCTGACAAAGCTGTGACTACTCCAGTCTCTCATTGAAATTCCATTAATCTGGTGCACCAAGGACCAATGCGAAAATCAAAACTCCATCTAACCCTTTATCAGCTCACAATAACCTACAAGTGAACTCTGCCTGTTAGCATACAGCAAGTTATGATTTTGCTATCAATCAGGTTGTTAGCTAATAAAAAAAAAAGAAATCAAGTTAAGACCAGAGTGCCTGGCTGTGCTGTTTTGTTTGGTCTGTCTTGTTTTTCAGTTTGTTATTTTATTTGGGGGTTTTGTTGTGTTCTATCCCTCTTCCAGTTTCTGTAGGGTGTCTGGACATGTAAGCCCATGCATCATTCCCTTTCATTGTGATTTAATTGCTGCCAGCAATCCAGTCAAAGCATCACTGAAGTGTGCTTGAATTTCATTAGATGATATAACTTATGCTACTTTCCTACAGTACCTAATAAACCATAAAGAAACCAAAACACATATGGCTTGGGGGAATAACTGGAAAATTAGGTGGCCATTTGGGAACTGAGTGAACTTTTGAACCAGAGGAACAGAGAAAAAGAAATATTAAAAGGAAAGACAGACTTAGAATGCACACAGAGATGTGGGGGTTTGACCTTTTCAGTACCTAGAAAATTACATTAGCATTATGAAAAATACATATCATGTTTAGAGTTTATAATCCATCAAAGTTTAGATACTTTGTTAGTGCCTACCATAAGGTAAAAGTCAAAAGGACAACATAACAATCAGATTTGACAAAAGGCCTTTAGGTGACCTGTGCTAATTTGGTTATCCCGTACTTATTGTTAAATGGATTATCTCTCTTGTAATTAATACGCCATTAGACAAAGGTCACACAAAAACTCCAGGATTTTACAATGACTGTAACGTACACACAATACACTAATTCTTTATCTGTTACCAAGCGTGTGCCTTCACAAATTACGTTTTGACAGTAACACCGCAAAGTCAAATTGCGACACTTTCGCAAGTCATACAAACCTTGCTGCCTAACTCAAGGAGATAAAGAGAAATGCCTTGGGGCTTTTTTAGCAGAAAATATATGTAGAAGGTTTTACATAAAAATAGAAATGGACTCAAACATAAATAAAAACCATCTCAATTTGTTTACCTACAGATAGGCCCCTCTGTTAATGCTGAGAGCCTTGATCCCACACAAATCAGGTTTCAGATCTGTACAGAGCCCTGCTGCACTGAACTGGTAATTATACAAGATCAAACATCTACCTTACAGACCCAGTTTCTTGAGTAGGATTTAAATACTGAACATTAAGAGACTGCTAAAAAACTAAAATACAGTATTAAGCTTCAACAAACCCATTTATGCCTATTACAACTGAAACAAATGGCACCTCTGGGGATCAAACCATCTCTTCTAAGATTTTCTCAACATACCTTTTCATACACAGGCTAGGTGGCTAGACTGGGATGATGGATTATATATGTTAAAATCAAAATGGTCTTAGAATGACACATTAAACATTCAAAGGGAAAAAGAGGAGCACTGTTTACTCCAATAAATTAAGTATTTACAGATCAGAATTTACCACCTTGTCTCAAATTTTCTTTGTGCTACATTCCCACTAGGTAATTAAAGAGGATTTATCATGGAATACAGAAAGACCAGCAGGTAAAATCACCTCAAATATAAAAGAATAGCACCCCCCATATTTCTACCTAAACTGATATGAATTAGTCAAGATATTGTTGAGCAGCTATTGTACCTACTCTTGTATCTTCCAAAACAGGCTAAAAATTAATCACCATTCTATACAAACTCATGCAGTATTTCACATACTCTTGCATCAGCATTCTCCAGCCATTCATTATTTAGGTTATGAACATTATCACTTTTCTCTTGATTAACTGTTTTGAAACAATTCTATAATCATATCTCCTATTAAATAGTCATATAATTTTGTCACATACCCTTTATGCAATCAGTACCATGTTATTAAGTTATAATTAGAAATAATGATAAGATTATGTTTGTAAGCAAAAATAAATACATAGAAAGTTGCATTCATCTGTAGTTTTGAAAATTAGCTTGGGTTTTCGAAAAGCCATACTCAATTTTACTGATAATTACATTTCAACCAGAGAGCAAAAAGGTCTGGTTTTACTTTTTTAAGTAGAAGATCACACCGCCAACATGCAATAAGCTCAATAATATAA
>WBMY01016349.1:461298-476183 GCA_013397315.1 Donacobius atricapilla
ATTATTATTGTTATACATTTTACAGGGTTCTGGACATAAAAAAAAGCATTATTCTGAATCAGTGGTTAGAAGGTTTATCACTTATGCATGTACTTGACTTATCCCTGTTCTGCAATAGACATAATTTTATACCTCATAAAAGCAATTTATGTTTCCAAAGGGAATAATCTGGATAATATAAAATGTAGAGTGCTACATTGCAGGAAGCAGATTTTCATTCAGCAACTGTATTTCGAGATGGAGCTGCACAGTTTCATCATCATATCATGTCAGAAAGTATCATTCACTAGTAAGTCTATCTAACTTCCAGCACCACAAATTAATATACATCGTTAATTTATTTGTACATATACCTAATTTACTGCCATATATTATCCATAGAAGGTGTTTATATTATGTATACAATAAACTAATCTCAAAAATATGGACACTATGCTAAAGCAAGCTTGTTAACTGTTGAAATATTCAATTATTCATGTATAAAGAACAGTCACATTTAGCATTAAACTTATTGAATACAAAATAAAACAACATGGAAAACAGCTATGAAGCGTAGACTTTTTCTAAATGCAAATCCAAACTTAAAATTTATATAACAAAAACATTGTACAAAAGACTGTCTTAATGGAAGGAAATATTGTAGGAATAATTAATTTAATATTTTATGAACCTATTCTGCATGGAGTTTGCAGAAAAATATCAATCACATAAACTGTTTCATTATTTATTAGATAAATAATACAGTAAGCCATTAAGTAGCACAATAAAATTAAGCAAGAATCTGATAATGTTGAATTAACAAGCAGTTTGTTACTACAAATATTCACACTGGTTTAGCCACTGATCTATCTTTAAAAACATATGTATCTACAGAAGATGCTCTGTTATCAAAAAACGTGAGTTGAGAAACACCGTGTAAATTTGAGACAGCTTCACTATGCTCTAGGACCACTAGAGAGAGCTCTTCAGTTCTTTTAAAGGTTCTTGTAAAGGTAAGAAAAGGGTTCAGCTGCGCTGCTTATCTGTTAATCTGTTTTCCAACACTAACATTCGCATCACGAGGATCTGATTACATCAGCTCATAGCAAACTGGCAAATCTAGTACTTTCTAAGGTAAACAGTGTCACATACCATCAGAAGGTGCTTCATCCTCTTTATCATATCGGTCAGATGATATTGAGACACTATCAGGAGGCGAAGAAAGAGGGTTCTCAGACTCTTCCTCATCTTCCAGTTCTGTAAAAGTCAATACACATTTCTAGTTAAATAGTCTATCATACAAACACACACAATAAAAGTATTTCCAATAGTAAGGAGGATAATAATTCCTATCTGAAACTGAAAAAATCCTATTTCCCACGGACACTGGCAGGCTCCTGCGCAGCTGTGCACGATGCTGTTCTAGGGTTACCTTCTGACCCAATGCGTTAAATGTTGCTGGAGCAGTTTCCCTAAACGCTGTCATATAATGGACCTGCTCCCAGCACTGCACAGCTGGCAGCTTCTCACGAGGGGGCAAAGAAACACCACAGCAAAGAGGCGGGAAAGAGAAAACACCGGCAGAAGGAAAAAAAGAGAGCACCAGGTGCTGAGGTTCTTTCTGCCTGTCCTAGTGCGGGATGGAGCTGCAGCAACTTCCCTCCCAGGAAAAGTCGAACTACTGTCGGCAGCAGTGACCTCTGCCCATTTTTACTTTTCTTCGCTGTAATTAGGCACTGCCTTGCAAAACTGTGTGTGTATTCCTCCCATGAAACTAGAAGTGGAATTGCCGTCTGGCAGCACCTGGTATGAACCTGTGGCTTAATGCAGTATCCTGTTAATTAATTTCTTGCCCAGCTGAGAGCCCCGCTGCAACAGACACAAAATCAGTGTCATGCACAAGCACGAAGGTCTGGGAAAGATATGGTGAAATCAATATTAGTTGAGACTTTCACCTAATTAGGCAGATTTTAAGCTCCTCTTCCTGAAACTCAGTATATTTTTCTCAGATATGTTTAACACATCTAGGCAAAGAAGAGGGTGGAAAAAAAAAAACCTACATTGCTCCAAAAAAAACCAAATAAAATCTTGGTGAAGGAGGAAAAACTAAATATGACAAAAATCATCAGACCAGAATCATAAAGTTGATGCTCCAGTAGATTAAATGGCCCTCAAATTTCTTGAAAACCATGTAACACTAAATTGTTCAAGCGTTGCCTTTCGGTATCTACAAACACAAAAACCTTTACCGAGACATCCAAATATCCTTCTCTATTTATGTGTTCCCTTTTAGAGCACTGGATTGGAAAACTAATTTCTAAGAATCCAAAATAAACCTATACATAGTGAACATATTCTTCTTTACAGACATAGAAATTGCATTCATCAGTAGGACTGCCTAACCATGGCTGAATTTTACCCCCCACCCCCTTTAATAATGGAAATACACAGAAAATTCAGATTCTATGTCCAGAAAGCACCATGGCTGTTTGTAAAGAACAGCAAGTTTTCCATCCCGTTAAAACAACAAAGCCTGATACTTGCTCTGCTGGAGTTCTTTTACATACAAAAGTTGTCAAACACTAGCTAGGCTTTCCCTTCATTAATTTAGTATGCTTTTCTTGGGAAAGCTTCCTCCCAAGGTCCCATGCCATTTAACAACTGCTCTGAATTTGAACCTGACTCCGACCTATTTTTGACACAATCCTCTCCCAGTAGCACACCAGTCATTGTGTTAATCTGATCAAAATATTTGCACTTCATCACACCTGTCAAACCAATCAAAAGTAAATTATTTCTCTCTAGAATTCGCCTCTTCCTCCGAACAGAAAAACACAGAACAGATAGCACATGAACAAAAAATATTATGCCTTATTTATAACCAGCATGATCATCTTTCTCACTTAGATTCCAGAGACCAGTTGCCTGTCTCTTCGCCTATATATATCTTTATTAGATGATACACTCCATATAAAAACAGCAAACATGATATTCACAACATATACAACGGCAAAATTGTTCCACTGTTTCCCTGTCCTAAACTTTTAGTAGTGCTAGAATGCATAAAATATATGTGTATATATAAGCCCTGATTGTCAATCAAAAATATCCTCTTATCAGCTATGCATAAACATGTTATCATTTAACCTTCATGAAAGTGCCAGCATAAATTTAAAATATAGGCTGTATTTTTAGAAGAAACAGTTCCCCAAACACCACACTCCAGCACATATAATTCATGGGCTGAATGGCAAACCTTAATATATTTGAATGAATAAGGCTACTGGATGACAAGTTGGTGAGTAGACGTGTAGAAGGAACATCTCCAGAGGATTTTGTCCCACTCAGCAACACGTAATCTCTTCTGTAAGTTTGCACGGCTGCACTGTTACCTTGCTTTTCCACTACATCACCATACTATTTTCCTATTACACTTAAGATTTCAAATTCAGTCAACATTTATGTTTTACTTTCATATAAAGAAATGAAATATAAAGGCCAGATGACCTAGGAACAAGGGACTTTTAAATAAATACATACTTATTTAGGGCATACCATATACCTACCCCAGACTGTGCCAGGTTGGCTTGGAGAGTTTTTTTCACAGTAGCTGGTATCAGACTATGTTCTGGATTTGTGCAAAAAACAGTGTTGATAAAACAGACATGTTTTAGTTGCTGCTGAACAGTGCTTACAGAGTCAAGACCTTTTCTTCTTCTCACACCACAACACCAGTGAGTGCGCTGGGGTGCATGAGAAGTTGTGAGGGGACACAGCCAGGACAGCTGACCCCAGCTGCCCAAGAGGATACTCCACACCATATGACGTCATGCTCAGCATATAAAGCTAGGGGAAAAAGAAGGAAGTAGGGGATGTTTAGAGTGATGATGCTTGTCTTTCTGAGTCACTGGTATTTGTGATGAAGTCCTGGTCTCCTGGAAATGGTTGAACATTTGCATACCCAGGGCAATTGATGAATAAATTCCTTGTTATGTCCTTCTTGTGAGTACAGTTTTTGCTTTACCTGTTCTACCAACTTGATACCAACCCATGAGTTTTCTCACTTTTACCCTCTTGATTATCTCCTCTATCCCAGTGGGGACAAATGAGTAAGGGACTGTATGGGCTTTCGCAGCCATCTGGCATGAAAATCATGACGCAGTTATATACTGTATTTGAAACAACAAAAAGCATGACAATACTGCATGTAGATTCATAATAAAACAAGCTTCTGATTTATGTCTAGAATACCTAAATTCAAAATGCTCTTAAAACAACAAAAAAAGTGTTGAGATTATGAAGAAAGAAATTACACACTCAGTGCTTTACATTTCTCAAAGCATTCTCTAGATGTTAAATCCTAAAGAATACTTAGAGACTTCCATGAAAAAAAGCCCTCACTAAGAATGACACTCAGAACCAATATATAAATTCTATTCACATTTAGGTACCCAGACTTTACATGAAAAATGTGGAGAACAGGTGACAGACTCTGGATAGATGTGCAAGCAACCTGCACACATGCAGGACTAGATTAAACAAAAAAAATCCTCCATTTTTTATTTTAGAGTAAAGAAAAATAGTGGCAAATAAATAATAGTTTTCATCAATTTATATTATACACTGAAAAATGCAATTCCTAAATAATCTAATTTGCACAGAAGAACTGCAAGCACTTCAATAGGAAAGCTGACTCATTGTGCTCTGGAGTTTTAACAGGCAACATTTCACACCATGTTTATGTACTGGCATAAAAGAAGGACTACTTTCAGGTATCAGTGTTGGGGTTTTGGCCTCCTAGTTCTGTCAGGGTTAAAAGCTATCTTAGAACTGTATACTGTTAATATATAAAGATATAGCTCCTGACAGCTCACAAAGAGGCTTTCTGTTGATCCTAGGCTGTCTCCTACATTCCCACTCAGAGCAATCTCTGCCCTTTCTCCACTTTACATGCTCCTCCATCAAAGTGTTGCATTGAACTTTATCCTCCACCTACGGAGCAAAAGCAGTCAGAATTGCATTTGAAGCTGCATGCGTTACTCCTTGAACAGTCAGAGGAGTCAGTGTTGAGCAGCACAAACCACTATTCTCTTCAGGTGCCAAGTATCTAAAAATACACCCAAAAAGCATCAATAAATTAAAGAAAAGTATTCAACTTGCACTTATGTAATAGAAAACCGAACTACAAAGCAACAATGGGCATCAGGTAAATGTATTCAATACAATTTGCAGGCATAATTGAAAGCATTGCTGCCTAATCAAACATCTAAAAGCAAAGCATGCTCAAACAAAATGTCTATAGACTCATTAGTTGGCAGCCATTCCATTACAATCACACATAATGTCAGTAGTGCCTTGAACCCATGCCAATGACAACAGCATAAATTTTGCATCTCATTTCTATGGTCATAAAATTAATGACCAGTTTAAAAGTACTTCTTTGCAAAAGAAAGAAAAGTTATTGCCTAAAGAAATGACATGAATGTGTCCCTGTTATGCAGCCACAAGTATAATTATGGAGTTGATGCTCATTAATACAGTTTCTTATTGCCCCAGAATAACATGATTTATCTGGAAGTTGGGGAAAAAATAGATTAATTAAAGGTAGATATTTAATAGTCACAATAACCGAAGTATGTACATGAACTGACCCTATTCTCCAGTTTCTGCAACTTAAACTAATCTCCTACAGGTTTGATAGCAGAATCAATATTTTATGAAGTCTGTTAAAAAAAAAACATACAATGTTTAAATGCTTATTAAATGCTACCTTTTCCATTATAGCTTATTTATTGATTCAGGAAATAATGCCTACCAAAGGGTAAGTTTACCACATTAGGAATGGAGCACAAAACAATCTCTCTTCATTGAAACAAGGGCTGTACTTCAGTTCCTACCCCTTGTTCTGAAGATTTCCAACAAATTTAGTTGGTACAAGCTCAATATAATGAATAGGATCATATTACATTGTAAGAATCCAGCTTTTTAAAAATCCAGACTTCCCCTCCTCCAAGAATTCATTTTCTTCTGCAACACTGAGATTATAATAATTCTTAAGCATTGAAGATACTGCTTCCACCACTTACTCTAAAAATAAACAAGCAAGATGTTTCAGCCAATGCCTCTGAAAGAGACTTGCTAGGTCACATTCTCAGATAACTAAACACTTTCAATTTATTTCTAAAAATGTCTAGACAGAATGATACATTAAAACTGCTCAAGTATAAGAGAAATAAAACAACTCAGGAAAATAAAAAGACATGTAGGTCAAACTACCCTGCTTCTTGCCATTTCAGAAGGTCCCAAGTCACAGCAGGTTGAAACCAGTTCCTCCTGTCCAATCTCTGCTGCAGTGAGAACCCACAAAACAAAGGACTGGATGGAGCCATCAAGCAGACCAAGCAATGTCCTCACTACACAGTTTTTCATAAGAACAAGTAGACAAAGCTGCTTTCAAGCTGTCAGGGTTATCCTTTAGCCCTTTGATAGGGGCATCCTGTATTTTTAAGATGCTATTGACCCAATTCACCAGTCACCCTGCAAGACTGGATTCTTCTGACAATCCATTTTTCAATGCATGCTTTGCCGTGCAGCCTGCTCCAGTACACTCATTCCTGAAGGGCCTTCTAGGGTCCCCTATTAACATGATTTTTAATGGCTTGTAAAGGTCAAGAAGAAACTCTTTAGCAGCTACTTCTTAAAACAACACTGAAACAACATTAAGTTTGCAAGCAAATATGCTTCAAGCAAGAAAAGCAACTGCAATTTTTGCTTGCTGAGTTGCCTCTTGTTCTTACGATGGATATCAGGACAAAACCACTTTGTGCTGCACTGGTGGATGTATCTCATGTTACTTGAAATTGCCCTTGGTGTGGACACTTCATAGATAACAGCTGCATGTAGCTGAAAGGGACAACATAGTGACTTGCCTACAGTGAAACCTCCCAGACGGGATACAGTGGTATTTGGCCCATTTTTAATGCACTTGATGGTCTCTCCAGAAACACGTCAGGATGATCCTCAAAGAACTGGGTAACAACTAAGTCATTTTTCCCCATTTATGGTTAAATACTAATGATGTATTTATGCTCTTGACTAAAAAGTTCAAGTGTGTTAAAATACAGAACTCATGTGCACATGCAGCTCTGGTGACCACAAGATAATGATTCCCTTTCCCAAGTCCAAAAAGAACTTCTACTTGCTGCCGTTTCCTGAAAAAGAGTGTACAGAGGGGGAGAAAATAAAAAGAAAATATGAACTCTGTACAAAAACAGAAAAGAAAAAAAAAAGTCAAAATACAAATCCTCTGCATATAGTGCTACTCTAACAGCTTGACTATTTCCAGGAAGGAGAGGTCTCAGGCTCCAGACACACTCTGCTCTGCCAAGAGCTAGAAGCATCAGAGTCATCTAAAGGTTTCCTACAGGTGCTCCCAATAATTACACAGTGAATAACACCAATGCTCTAGAGACACAGATTTACCCTCTATTATGCTACAGCGAAATAAAAACAAAAATGAATCATCAGTTTTTATCAAAGTAAAAAACGCTGGTTAGAAAATGTCATGTCATACTTTACTGCATAATTTAGTGCTGCAGATCAGATACGAGGTGCAATGAGTGCTTTATGGGGAACTGGTTCTGCAAATTCCCATAGTATGACTCGATCTGGCAAGTACTTTTGGTGTCTCACTTTCAACACTGAGCCAAAATATTTTGTGAAAGTTATTAAAAATATATATTTTTACTAAAATAAATGCATAGAACAGATGGCAAGTGAACTTCAAACACAAATACAGTTTCTAGAGCTTAGGGTGTTTCTGCCAACTTTAGCACTATTTTTAGCATAAATTGAAAACAAGGTTCTTTTAACTAAACATTTTGGCAGTCACAGTATTGATTCAATTAATCTCAAAACAGAGAAATGCCAAAAACTGTATTAAGTCAGAATCTTTGAAAAAGTTCAGACTTTTATACCTTTAGTGGAATATTAGTCTTATAAAAAATGAATCCAATTTGTATGCAAATCACCTTCGTTTTCAAATTTCTTTCAAACTCTAAGATCTAGAACAGGTCACTGAGTGTGACTAAAGCTTTTTAGTTTTGCTTAAATTGCTTAGATAAACAGTCAAATACTTCAAATTTTAAAAAAAGGCAGCAGTGTCTAAGAGAAAGACTTTTCTACAGAGTTCTTCAAGAATAAAATAGGTACAATAAATGTCTAATAACTTAAAAAATAAAATTTGATGAAAGACCACTGGATTGGATATAACTGTATTTTTTGGTCATGAGAACAACATGGACTTCTTTATCCATAAATTAACAACACACTTAACTGTAAAAGTCAGTGTTAAATCAGGTAACACATCACACACGAGAATTAAATATTCTCCCATAAAATTAATTTTGTGTCTTTCACTTGCATGTGTACCCACTTCTTCTAAAAAGCTTCCTTTTTTTTTCAGTCTATATGGACACAAAAGATGCTTTTGTCAGCGTATTTACTGACCTGACAACATCAGAAGGCTTCTTTCTAGGAGATTCAAGAAAGTCCTCAAATTCATCAATCTGGTTGCAAAGAAATATGTATGCACTTTCTGAGAAAGCTGCACATGGGTGATTATAGTTTTAAGGAGCCTGTTTCTACTTGCAAGCATGCTGTTCAATTATTTTTTTATTATTATTCTTTCAAACCTCCTTGTTTTATCCATATGGATGGGCAGGATTCTGTATGCTATTGGCCAAAGCCCATAAAACAAGAGTTTACAAACAGCTTAGTCAAACCAGCTAGTCACTATGTGCAAAGCCAGTGGGACTTCAGAAACATTCAGTGATGAAAGAGAGTGGAGTGGAAAGTATGCCCACAACACATCCTTAAGGAACAATTCACAAGCTAAAGGAGCAGAGTCAAGTATCATTATGACCTACAGGAAAGATAAGAATTTTGAAAGTGTTAGTCCACTTCTTTCAGCCTCCAAAAATACTTCTGGATGCCTCTGAAAGAATGACAGGTCACAACTCACAAGATTCTTGAAAACAGCTGATGTAGTATAACTACTATATCATGATAACATACCATGACAGTATGCATCATTTTTCACCTTCCCTTGCAGCTAGAACAGATTATTTTATTTACATTTTTTAAATGGAGTGACTGCTACCACAAAACTAAGAACAGTAAATATGGAGTTTAAATACACACAGTAGTTTTTATTCTTCCTAGTATGTTTCAGTGTAGTTTCCACATTTCTGTTCCCACTCCTCCTTTTTTTCCTGCAAGTTATTATCCTTTTTTCACCTTATGTGTTGAGATATTTCTTCTTTCTCTAGAGGGAGTGGAACTGACCATCACACTCTCTTCTGAGTTTTCAATACTTTCCATGTTTCCCATTTTTCAAATGTCTAGGTGGGCACAGAGGTATGAAAATGGGCACAAAAGTTGACCTCCCTCAGCTGCTGTCACTGCTTTGTTACACAAGGAGCTGGCCAAGAATCTGACTGCTTATCTCCATGTGAGTCCTTTGTTCTACACCTACAAAAGTCATGCCTAATTTGTACAGTCCTAAAGTAAGAATGACACAACCAAAGTTTAGCACACATTTCTTGAACTCTGGAAATCACACCAACCACTCATACCACTGAATCCTATTCCTTCAAATAATTTGCCAGTAAGTGGAGGCTCCTATTTCTCATAATATTTTTATATTCCTGCATGCAGAAAATGCACATTAATTTGGGGAAATGTATCCTTGCCTGCAGAAAACAATGGTAAAACTTTCATTTTATTGAAAAATACTGAAAACTAAGGTGTCAGTGTCCACAAGCCTCAGCATTTATACATAGTTCTATGACCTGAACCAGAG
The DNA here is from genome assembly GCA_013397315.1 of Donacobius atricapilla. Taxonomy (NCBI): domain Eukaryota; kingdom Metazoa; phylum Chordata; class Aves; order Passeriformes; family Mimidae; genus Donacobius; species Donacobius atricapilla. The sequence goes on from WBMY01016349.1 coordinate 471,140, forward strand.
ATACATCACAAGAATTTTTTAAAAGGCAATATATCCTTCTTAAGAATCAAATGTACTCTAATAAAAAGAATAAGACTGAATATAATTTTCACAGAAACCACAGCAAGTTATGCAGTAACAATTACAGACTATACATATCAAATCATCCCTTTTGCTAGAGATAATGAAGTCTCATTTTTGTTAATAATTTGTTGAACTGGAAAAGAAATTCTGAATCAAATTACCAATGAAGAAAGTAAATAGACTAGAATTTTCTTGACCTTCAAATTACGCAAAGCAGTAAATGTAAACTCTGTTTTTTGTAGGCAACTCTCATGCCTATTACAGTGTCAGTGCCTCAGGAAGTTATTAAATCTTCAAAAACATGCTCTTCCAAAGTAAGATAGGTTTGCAATGAAACAACCACCCTGCCTAATTTCATGTTAGTAATTTTCTTAGTAAAATAACATTTTACTTTCCCACACTCGGTTGTTGGACAGTGGGGAGAAAACTACATTTTATCTTCTGTAAGAGTGCTGAGGTGCAATATAAAAAAATAACAAATTATTGTAATACAATTTTTAAATAATCACATATTTGGAGTTTACAGAATCTTGGCAATCTTGAATCTTTGGGAAGTTTCAAGTTGCACTGTCCCTTTCTGTTGAACTGTTATGGCTGCATAACTTGATTTAAACAGGCATAAGAAACGTATGAACATGTTGTGCCTTGTTACAACAATACTTGCCTAATATGACTTACATATTTTCACCTTCTCAGGAGGCATGCTGCAGCCTACAAGTTTGAACCTCCTTGTCCAGAAACAGACAGTTCTTCAACCACTGCACAAAGTGAAGCTTTGCATAGGCTTTTTTGACCTCGCACTGTGACCCTCATACCAGCATCCACAGGCTATAGGTCATGACCTCAAGAATTAGCATCATGGAAATAAGAGCCCTTCTAGGTTTAGTTACAGAACAGAACACTGTAGCAACAAACCCTTCAGTCTTCTCTAAATTGAACTCTGCAGCTTTGTTTAAACTCCACTAGAAGACAATAGATAACCCACACTTCAGTTTTCATTACTCGCACACTAAATCATCTCCTCTCCAGCTAAAGGTCTGAGCTCCCACTGCACTATGAAAACATTCATTCAGCTTGGATCGAAAGCCAATATCATATTGCCATGAGATGATCCTATTAAGAGGTTAAAGAAACATCACTATAGAATTGAAGACTTTTGCAACGTTAAGAAAAAAAGCCGAAATAAGTAATCCCTGCTAAAAAATTCATCTCCTAAGCAGGCTACTTTGCATACCCTTCCTCTGGCAAAAATAAACCCACATCGCGTGGCCTTTCGCAAGGCTGCACTCTGGCTAATAAAGCTCCATTTATACCAAATTTATAACAAATACGCTCCATGACGAGCTCCATTATGCACTAAATCCGGAGCTCCGTTTGCAGAGCAGTCTTTCCCTCGGGCAGCGGCCGCGCCGCACGGGCGCGCCGGGAGCGGCTGTTCCCGCCAGCCGCAGCAGGGGGCGCCAGTGGCCTCGGCCGCGGGACAACGCCGCGCGGGGAAACGGGCACGGCACTCACCTTCCTCCGGGAACTCCTCAGGGTAACTGCGGGAAAAGAAGCAGAAGAGACATCATAAAGCAACGCACACTTGCAAACCCGCAGCACGAGGACGCGGCACAGAACATCAACCAGCTTTCTGCAAGTTTTGTGGTCGAAACTCGGCGCTGCAAGTTTTCCTTGAAAATTCTGAGGTCTTTATCTTTGGCCTGAAGTATTTACTCGGTTTTCCTTTTGCCTTTGCAGCGGAAAGAATCCTCAGTCACTTCAAGGAAGACTTGGACAAAGCCAAATCCAGACAGAGCAGCCTCTTCTAGGAACATACATCTGCTCAGATATCTTAAGGTATAAAACCACACAAAAGCATCTTTAATTTTACTGAAGTTTCTGGATGTTAACAAATTTCAAAAGGTTTGTGCGCAAGTAAAAACCATTAAGCAAATTCCGAAATAAACCAGTAGTTCAATAGGAAAAGGGAAAAAAATCAAAAATAGCGAATATAGCTGCAATAAATTTGCAGAAATCCAAATGAAAATGTATTAATAATTAACCAGAAAGACTGAAGTTAACACATGCCTAAATAAAAATTCCTTTTCAAATAAGGAGACCTCAACTTATATAATGCCTAGAAAACAAAACAAAAAGAGGGAAAACATACTTTTATATACTGTTTCTTCAGAGATAAATCTTGATATTTTAGAAACAAAATAGGATGCAGTTTGATGATACAGACAAATTATCAGGACAAAGTTACGTAGAATGGCATTCAAGAAGCATTCAGCATTCATGGGCTATGAGCTAACTGGCAAATAAAAAGCAGCTGCCAAAACCATCTTTATGAACAATAAGCAGTAGTATCAGGTTAGTCAATAAGGAGATGCTGGCAGGAAACAAGCAGAAGAGAAAGGAATGGTCTAGAGATAAGAAACTGAGAAATGCAAACAGAGATAAAAGGCCAGATCTAAGAAATCCAGTGTAGCAAATGGCAGTAATAGACACAGCCCAACATGTGGGATGTTAAAATCAAAGAAGACTACAATGTGCATGTATTTTGTAGCCTGCATGAAAAGCAAAACACTGTTAACAGTGAATAATATTACAGGAAATGAGGAAGGCATTAGAAATTAAAATAAGATATGAAACCATAGGGTCACATAAATGAATAGCAAAAGATTCAGTGTCAATATGGCCATAAATGCAAGTTCACTCCCTTTGGTATTTCATAATCCAAATAAGCCTCAGTCAGTTAAAAAAGTCAGTAGCGCCGTATCTGCAAGTCATCTGTACAGTCATAGTTAACTCTATAACCCAGAATGGAAAACACGGGAAAGAAAAAATAAAAAAAATAAAATACTACTTTCTTAATGGAAAGTATAAGAAAGGGCTAGTTCCCTAAGCTTTTACAGCCTGAATGAAAGGAACACAAAACTTCAAATACAAAATTTTGGTACACATTCCATGTCTCCATCCAGTTAGCGCCCTCATCAGATGACTGTGCTGTCCTTGAAATTATAAACAAGTTGCCACAGGGGCAGAAGCACACCATCAGTGGAATGCTTAGGAGATACTGTACAGGAATGATCACTAGAAAAACACTATGAAAACAACAGTGTGAAAAGAACAGCAAGTAGTAGGCTATAAACTAGTTGATAAGAGTTGTAAGTAAAGAGATTTGTCAAAGAAAATTCTGTAGTGCAAATGAAAGAACAGTTAAATCTCTTTACCTGAATTGCTGACTGAAATTAACACACCTAGAATTCTCTCAAATCATCCTTGATATTAAAACAAAAAACACCCATGGCCCTCAGCTTTGTCTGTCATAGCCGTTTGCCTAAACAAACTTATGATTTATAAATAACTTTCAGTTATGTTTCAGTTTTCTATTACTGAGCTAAACAACAGAATATGTAGTAAAGCAAAGTCAGCATTGAATTATGCTGTTTTACACCAGCTGAGTATGGTGATAGGAAACTCATTCATATCCTCAGTACATTATCTTTCTCATGTTTTAATGAATCTTACCAAGGCAGAGGTGAAGGCTAGCTCTGCCCAACTAGCTTGCAATCAGGTTTCAGAATATTAAGTAATTCAAATGGGACAAATAATTCTGATCCCATTTCTTACTAAAGTGTAGCAGTTTCAAGAAGAAAAGACTTGAACCCATACGGATTTTTTGAAAAAATCAGGACCTAGACAGATTTTTTAATTGTTTAATACAGTTAATGTATTAAACAATTAAATGTTAATGTACAATTAAGTGTTTAATACAGTTATTAAAAGATGGCAAAAAACTTTAAGTTATGAGTATTTGACTTTATAATATATTAAAGTCATGAAGTTCACTTACCTTGCCTTAATATCCTTTATCTTCTTAAGAAGAACTTCCCTTCTTTCTTTTGCTTTCTTGGATAGATTTTCTCCTTTTAGTGTTTGGGAAACAAATGTTTCAACATCTAAATAAAGAAGAAAATAAATACACCTCAAAAAAAGACAAAATATTTCGGTAATGAGTTTGTCTTGATACTACTGTGAAAAAACTAAGAAAATTATTTTCAGCCCTACTCACAGCATAGTTAACAGACATTGTAGATTCTAAATGGGATACATTTGTTCTCTATCTACTTATGCTTAGCACAGCAAATCCTATGGTGACATTTGATTCTCGCTCACTTAATTATGCCACGTAAGTCCTAATAAATTGCAGTCCTATAACAATTACTTTCCATCACCTAAAGTAAAAGACAAAGCTAAAACATGGAAATAGCCTTTATGCATATATTACTGCCATGTTATTTCAGAAGTTCAAGTTCCAAAGATGGTTGTGTGATTTATTATTTCAGCAGTAACACATACACAGATACTAACATAGCTCACTTACTGGTTATAGTATTTTCAAATGTTCTCACAATGCCTCTGAAAACACTGATTGACTAAGGATTCATACCCAAAGCAATCCTGAAAACAATTACATAGGTACAATAACAATATGAAAGGAGTCAAGCTTAACAGTGTATTTTAAATTGTGCATACCTGCACTTGTAGAATCACAAACTAAGGCTCTAGCTTGCACTGGTAAGTTTTAATTCTTAATCAGATGATACTTTTATATAGTCATGTAGAAACAAAGCATTCCATAAAAGTTACCACAGTTCTTTTAATATAGCAAATATCCATTCCATAGGATAAAAAGAATGCAGTGTAGTGAATTTGTGGGAGTGTAACTCCCCCAATAGTATGTTTTCCTGATTAATAAAACAATGGCAAAAAGCACAACTAAAAGCTTATTACAGTTACCAATCAACATACAACTATCCCAAAAACAGAAAAGGAGAAATATGACAAAAATATCCCGCTTGTTAACATAAATGTCTCACCTGTACAGGTAACAATTGCTCACTGAACAAGAGAAAGCATTTGTAGGTAACAAAACACCTTTTCACAGTGCCTGCCCACCCCCAAAGACACAGACACAGACATATATATATAT
>WBMY01016350.1:55473-65721 GCA_013397315.1 Donacobius atricapilla
TTTTCTCCTCTTTCTCTTTCCTTTGCCTTTTTTTTTTTTTTTTAAATTAATTTTTTCCCCCTAACTACTGCAACTTTCCAAGGAACTCCATAGTGCCAGGCTGCAGAATGCAAAACCACCTGAAATCCTCAAGAGTTTTGAAGCTTTAGTCCTTAAGTGGGCCTTTAATCACAAGAGACATATGGGTGATTTTTTTTCCACCTCTGGCAAGTGAACACAGTAGAAGAACAAACCTAAAGATTCTAGCCTAAAGAGGCGGTAATTAATGAAAACAGAAAAAAGGTGTCTTGGTATTTGGTGATAAATGCGGATCTTTTGGGAATTTGTCCTGCTATGCGAAAGCATTGATTCCTCATTTTGTTTTTAGGAGCACCATTAATATTTTGCAAGGAGCTGCACATGGGTTGTGGCAATCCTAAGCACAGATACAGTTTGAGTGGCAAATGGACTGAGAGTAGCGCTGACTAGAACGACTTGAGGGTGCTGGTGGATGAAAAACTGCACGTGCAGTGAACACACTGTGTGTGTTCAGCCCAGAAACCAACTGAGTCCTGGGCTGCATCCAGAGAAGAGCGGGCAGCAAGCGAAGAGTGGGAGCTCTGCCCCATTCCCCGGCTCCGGTGAGACCCACCTGGAGAGCCATGAGCGGCTCTGCGGACCACGATATGAGACAGACCTGGACCTTCTGAAGCGATCTCAGAGGAGGCAGGTGATCTGAGGGCTGGAGCTCCGCTGTCACAGAGACAGGTTGGGACCAGGGGTTGTTCAGTCTGGGGAAGAGAAGGGTCTGGGGAGGACTTGGAGCACCTTCCAGTGCCTAAATAGGCCACAATAGAGAGATTTCTGACAGGGTCATGGAGAGATAGAACAAGGAGTAATGACTTCAAGAAGTTAGGTTTATATGCTGTTTTTGGAAGAATTTTTGTTCTGTGAGGGCCATGAGACACTTGTTCAAGTTGTTAAAATACGATAAGCTATGAAGTCAGAGAAAGTTTGGAATGAAGACATTAAAAACATGAGGAAGATAGAATAGGTGAAATAAGAAACTGGCACTATGTGTTATGACATCGAACTCCTACACTTTCCCTTTTTTTTTTTGTTTTGTTTTGTTTTGGTTTTGGTTTTGTTTTTTGGGGTTTTTTTCAAAGACCAGCCATCAAACTGCATACTATTTTGTGCAGGGAAAAGGAGAAATGCTAAATTGTAAAAACATAATGTGCTTGAATTTATTGTAACCAAGTATTTAAGATTACTTTTTTAGGGAAAAAAAATATAGACAGACTTTTTAATATTAATTACTTTTTGAAAAAACTTGTAGTATGAACTGCAGAGAGTGAGGTTTCACTATTAAGTGATCTCCTTAGAAAAGAACTTGAGGTTCTGCATCTGGAAAGAGGCATTGAATAAGTACAGGGTGTACTGAAGTAGCTGTAATAATAGGCAGATGTAATTGTAAGAGAAAAGCAAATGATCCTGTGTGCTTCATCATAAAGATCAGCTGGGATTTCATGCGGGAAATTCAGCACCAATGTCCTTTTGTTCTGATCTAAGCAATATTGCTTTAAAAAGAACCACAGCACCTTTTCTTTTCCTTCTTTTCACTTTTGTTTTCTCGTCTTTTTAGAAGACATTGTCCAGAACACCAAAATTAGTTATATTACAGGCAAAATATAGGAAATACAGCTTCTTGATCTCAAAGTCTTTATATTTTCTGAGTTAGTTAGTTAGTCTGAGAATTCTTTTTCCACAAATCAGCAGTGAAATTAACCCACTCAAACATCAGTAACCGAGTAGTAGACTCCCAAAACTTAGCTAGGCCCCCTGTAAAGGGTGATTTTTCTGTATGATTCAAGACACCCGTGACAGAATCCATGACTTGCCTTCTGGATGGGTCTTTCCCTGCTCATGGAAGTGGAAAGGCTGTGGTTAAGTCACACCTACTGGGTGATGCAGAGATTATTGAAATGGTGAGTGGCACTGGTGCCTGAATATGAGATGCATTGTATGAGTCAGCTGGACCCAAAAGTCAGTCAGCACTCTCCTTTGATGGACGGGTCAGAGTGATTCTCATCAAAATATTGCATTGCAATTTTAAAAAAGGCTCAAACAAACATTTCTCTCCAGAAAATTCTCATAATTAGAGAGCCAAGCAAATTGAAAGAGAGCAACCTTATTAATTAAAAAAAGAAAGAAAGAAAGAAAAAAACCCCACTGTCTTTTCATGTTTTGAGGGCCTTGGGATTTTTGCCTTTTTTAGTATTTTTTTTGCTTGTAGTTTTGGGTTTCTTTTTTGTTTTTGTTTGTTTGTTTGTTTGTTTTTTCTTCAGCTGGCCAGTTTTGGCTTTTCCTTGAGGTTGTGTTGTTTTGGTTTTGTTTGGTTTTGTTCTGTTTTTGGTTTTGTCTTTTTTATTGATTGGTTGTTTAGTTGGCTGGTTGGCTGGATTGAGGGTTTTTGGTATTTTTTAGGAAGTGTGAGTTTTCAGATTGCCTCTTTGGTCTTTCATTTTTTGGTTGGTTCTGTTTTGTCTTCTTAATCAAACGATCAAATAGCCACGCAAATGTGGGATTTTTCAGTAGCAACCAAGAAAAAAGTTAGTCAACCTTTTTTTCTTCCCTTAATAGAAGAAAATGTAAATAATAGGAACTGAGTTTCAATAAACACCAGAAATTCTATAAGATAAGTGATGATTTTGTTCCATTGCATTTTCTTTCAGAGTCATCATGACTAAAAGATTCCAAACTATTTGACAAAGTTGATAGCATGCTGCAGGTAGATTGCTCAATAAGATGTAGATAATTTTATTAGCCTAATAAACAGCCAAGATCATGGAAGAAATTATCTATTTTGTAGTTGGAGTATTATATCAGCGTGTCCCGTTGCTTATGTGCTGGCTGATACTGCATCAAACCTATCTTTCAGCCTTTGTGCATCTTGTAATAAGTATTTTATCTGAATGAATCTTTATCCTGTAGTATAAATAAATTCAACCGCGTAAATAAGTTAAATCCTATTTTTGAAAGATGCATTTATTTACATCTATTCTTTTACAGCACATCACTTGGAAGTATTTCATTTGATTTGAGGAGGGAGCAGAGTGACTGCAAAAAACAGAATTAACACACAGTAGCATTCTCATAAAAAGCGATCCTTTTTTGCAAATACTTGTGCATTTGTGGGAGTGCTCTGTGCAGCCAGGAAATGTCACTGCAGATGAATTTTAAATAAAGTGTTCATATTTCTTTGGGGACTTTCAGATCAGAAAAGGAAATGGAATATTTACAATTTGGTGCATAATTCATTTTCTGTGGATAACTACCGATTTTATTTCCACCTCTAGCCTGAATGCATTGAAACCTTGTTAAAAAATAAAAATCATAATTATTCAACTATAAATATGAAGGCTAGAAGGTAGTTGTAGTATTAATAGTAACAACTATAATTACATTAATTATTTTTTCTATTTAGATATTCATATAATAGGAAGGAATAGAAATCTCTGAAAGATGTCTTGTATTGTTCTTTGAGGAAGAAATATGCTTAAGCAAAACGCTGCCAATTGGACATTATTCAAGCGTACCTTTTTTTATAATTCTAGCTTGCATGCCTCATCCTTTTTTTACCTGGTGCACCAATTTTACCTTGTCCTGATACCACTGACTTCAATAGAGCTGCTTCAAGTTTGCATTTGAATAACTGAGCCATCATTTGGCCCAGCAATTGCCATTCCACCATGGCATTCTTCGCACCAGATAGAAACAATCACTTTTGTGAGTTGAAGGTACAAAACTCAGTCAGAAGAGCCCTAATTTCTGGCCTTTCTCTTACCTCAGCAATAATAATGCACTAACAATTAAATATCTTGATGTTTATACAGTTCTTTATGATGAAAGATGAAGGGTGTAGAGTTTATGCAAAATACTCACTTTTATTTTTCTGCTTCGGGGTGAAAAGGTCTGGCAAAGGTCATCTCATTTCATAGCTAACCTGATATGCAGCAGATAAAAAGTTTCAGTCTGATTTCCTGCCTCTCTTAGCCCCTGTATCACTCTGCATTTATGGAATATTTCAAAATTACATTCATTTCTATCCCAGTCAGATTTCAGAGAGGGTTTTGCACTTGATAACAGAATGAGACTGCCAAGTTCCTTATAAAAGAGGAAATGGCAGGAGTGAATTTACCCTATTTTGAACAAATTGCATTGGCTGACAGTCAAATATCATATTGATTTTAGCACTGCTCAGTTTATAATTTGCTACATGGTCCTAAGTCCAGCATATTTTATTGACCTCCTCATATCCCTGCATTACAGGCAGCTTCAGGTTTGCTGAGGTATAGGTCTGACTTTTTTTTAATGAAGGAATACACACTGCCCCCTGCTGAAAGGCCCCCAAAAAACCTTTTTTTTTTTTTTTTTCCCCCCACACCAATCTTTATTTCTTCAGACTGTATTGTCACAAGTATTGGATATATGAGTGGCGTTGGCCTAAACTTCAGTGATGGCTCATCACCCCTTTTAGGACTGTAAAAGTTATATCAATTAGGTTTTTGGCCTTTCAAAAAGACTAGCCACGTACTCCTGACTTAGTATTCCAATGGCAGGCAAATCTTGTACCTCAAGTTTAAGTTCACTGGAATGATCACCTTGTTAGCAGAACTTAAAAGATTCTTTCAGGTAATGGATGTTCTTTGGAACAAGGTTTTGAAGTATATTTGGAGATACTAATCTTGCCCAATTTCAGAAGTCTAAATTAGCTGTGTAGACTCACCTGCCAAAGTAGGCTCCTACTTTAGCCTGTGGAGGTAAATAAAGGCATCATAAAGCAATTTGTCCCTTTTTAAAAGCTTATCTTAGAATGAGATAACTTGTGCTCTCTGCCTGTATCTCCCTCATTTGCTAGATTTGTTCAGCTTATGGGGATGAACTTAAAAAAAAAATTATTCTCACCTTTAATGCTCTCAAATGCCCAAATGCAAACTATTCTATCTATTTCAAATTAAATGGTAGAGCTTCTTGGAATTTTTTTAGATCTGATATTTTCAGGGGTTTTATTTCTGCAAAAGCTACTCTCAATTAATGTATTTATAAAATTGAATCTGGATATGTAAAAAGTCAGCGTATATTTTTGATTTTATTGAAAAACAAAACAAAAGATAATCCATCTCCCAAACCAGAAACCACAGTACTTTCTGGAAAACTTCAACTGTTCCAGCTGCAGCTGCTTCCTCTCCCGGTTCCCTGAATAGACAGCGTAAAAATTTAACACAGAGAGCTTTATTCTCCCATTGTGTGATCAGAAACTCCTCTCTCTAGGACTACTTCACTGGCATTTTTAAAACACGCTGTACAGAATATGCCTTTGCATTACTAGGAGGCCAACCTCTCAGGCCTTTATTAGCTCTAATTTCTTGTCTTCCACTTTGTTGAGTCACCCAGAGGCTGATGGAAACTGCTGACTTGGAGTACTAAATAATATTAATCAATGACTGTGATCGAAGCTGAGGAAGATGCCGAGCTTTCTCCATGTAATCTGTTGCATGCCTTCACTAAGCAGATGTCTGTGTCATTTAACACATTTCTCTTGAGCGGAGATTTTTGGGTGACATATACCATATTAATAGTGAATTATGGAACAGTATCCTGCTCATTTAGCTAAATTTCCTCACTTTATACAAATTCTATGAGGAAAAGAGATGTGGATAGTTCCAGGTAATTATTACTAATTACAGAGCCCACCTTCTGTTGGGCACATACCTCTGAAAAGAATCCTGCTGTTTTCTGCTGGTCCTCTCCTTTATTCCTGGGCATTTGCCATTGGTTTGACTAAAATAACCATTCCTATTCACAGAAATCGGTACAGGCTGCTCAAGAGAGGTATTTCTGATATATAGAAAGGTCTTGTCTCATAGGCTCAGCTTTATTTTGTCTTGTAGTTTTTATGGTGCCAGTTTTGTCTGAATTTAGCTTTTTTCATTTTCTTTCCCTCAGTTTATGTTTACATGGTGACTGCTTTAGGTCAGAGCTCACCTTTTGATCTCTGTCCAAACAGCACAAGGAAATTCTGGTACATAGGAGCTGTTCTTATGTATTGCCTCAACTGCATCTGAGAGGACCATATCATATTGATAGTGGCCATATCAATAGCATTTAAATCAGAGAAATTATTATCCTAGGCTCCCCCTCTAGACATATCTTAGAGTCACAGAATCACGAATTATTCAGGTTGCAAGGGACCTTACGGAGCATCTCTTTCCAAGCTCTTGTCGTGGGCAGGGACATCTTCCACCAGACCAGTTTGCTCAGGATCCCTTCCAACGTGGACACAACTTGTTTAATAAAAATAGAATAAGGGAGAGCAAAGTGCAGAATATTCTAACTTAAAATTGCAATGGACAGAAATTTATCGCTGAACAACAACAGTAATAGGAGAAGTCATGATCCACCTTATGTGGAAGCTCTTGGACAGTTCTAGAAAATGATTGTCTTAAGAGCAGACAGATTGGGAAAATTACCCTTATTCTTGACATAAATAAAAGATTAAATCAATAAAATCAAGCATTTTTTTAGTATTTGCAGTGGGGAAAATACGTGGTGTCGTGTCTTCTTAAGTAGATTGATGATCTCATATGTAAATGCTAAATTCCTAGGGTGTTTTAAGTACTTAATAGGAATTTCTGTAATCAGACAAAGCTGATCTGTTTCATTTTGGTTTTTGGAGGAGGGTTTGGGTTTAGTTTTGATCTGTAGTTTGGGGATTTTTATGGCAAGAACTAACTGCAAGTCACTGACTTCAATTATTAATTTTTTTTTATTTCTTTAATATATATTGGGGGGCTATATATTTTTGGTTGTTGCTGAATCATAAAAATTTTGAAGAAAAATAGAATCAGAGAAAGCAAAACATATTGTGATATTATTTTGGGACTTTGAACATTTTTCCTTTAAACATTTGTCTTTTTGAGAATTGTCTTTTTTCCCAAATAAAAAAGCTTTGCAATTAAAATATATCAAGAAAATATATTTTCAACACTTTTACGCAAACAAGCTGAGATTGAATTAGTGTTGCAGTACTTTGACAACCAGAAAAACAGATTTCTTAGCAATTAAATCACAATTACCAGCAATTCTAAAGATATTTTTAATGATTACACTCTCCTACTTAATTCCTAACAATACAATTCTGTTTAAAAAGTCTGCAGTGTTAACTCCTGATTTATCAGGACCCTTAAGTAGGTTTTTTTATTTCCAGAAGCCTAAAACTTATGTTTAATTCTTTATCTGAACCAGGGCTTGAATCATGTCTCATACCTATTCTTTCCCTACCTACACCAGCAGTAAAACATCAACCATGTTTCTACTAACAATTCTTTGTGACACCATCAACATACGAACAAGATTGCTGCAGCTATTTCTTTTTCCTCTTTCCCCTTGCCTGCAAATAGTTTTCATCTAAAAGGCAGAATCAAATAACTATCCAAAATAATGCAGGTATTTGTTTATCTTACCCTAAGAAGAAATAAAACACACATTTATACACTCTGGGAGACACACAGAGATGTGCTTAAAGGATGAAGCACTGCCTTCATTGCAAATGACAAAGAAACCAAATGGATTGCTAAAAGCAATATAGCTTCTTCCCACTCTGCCAGGAAAATGGCTACACCTCCTGCACCTTAACTGTTGAGAAAAAACTTTATTATGCTTTCTCTCTCTTGCTCTTCCCTCTCTTCCCTCTCCTCCCTCCCTCCCTTCTCTTTCTAAGTGTATCAGTTCATCACATAGCAAACACGACTTCTCCTCAATATATCTCTTTCAGATTTCATTGACCTATGACCTGTAATGTCCCAATTTGCTTCAAGTACCTTTATTTATGCCATTCCTAGGACCTATACATTTTGATCTAAGAAACGGTATTCTCTTCTCAATGCCTATGGAGCACACTTTGCAGGTACCATCAGTTCAGAAAAAGCAGTCACCCAATATATGAGATTGTGACAAGGTATAATGTAATGGTAGTTATGTGAACCTCCAATAAACTAGTGGTACTTCACAGATTACTTGGAGAGAAAGTCTTTTAGCGTGCTTGAAGAAGTATGAAATGAATTTCATTTCCTTCTCATTTGCCTTGCTTTTGAAAGGTTTCATGCAAGATATGTGACCAACTATTATAGTACTAATCCATCCATGACAGAGCTCAATTTTCCCCGAGAATTTACTTCTGAATGGGCTGCAGAAAAACTTGAAAGCTGAAAATTAAAGTACACTGAACAGAGCAACCACTGAGCTGTGGGCAGCTGTCTGTCAAGAAAACCAGTTGGAACAAAAATGTAAAGTAGATTTTATTTTTATTTATGTTTTTAAAGCAATCTGCAGAGGTAAAGTTTTACAGCCCTGTGTGTAAACAAGAGCAATGAGATGGAAGTGATGACAAGCTGCTGTTGTTGTGAGTTATTCTCATTAAAGTAAATATAAAAAAAAGGACCATGGGTTGTTGACAGTTTTAAAACAGAGCACTGTTCTGCATTTAGTCACCCATTATGAGCAGAAATCCTGTGGTAATTCAGGCACTCATTTTTTTTTTTTTCTTCATGTCACTAAACCAGATAACTTCAGTAGGCTACCGCCACAGTTCTTGAATAGGGTCCTGAGAATGGCTAAAATAGAATTTAAAATGCACAGCACAATTGAAGATAATAGTGTATAAATAGAGTGCTCAAGTGAGTGCAGTAAGCCGGTTACGGACACGGCACAGGTGAGGCTGTGATGGTGCAGTGATGCAGCACTCACCCACCCTGCGATGGAGACAGACACCCTGTGCAGTGCAGGGCCCTTCCCACTGCTGCTCCATGCCAGGGGAATAGGGATGGGAAGGGACATGGGTGGGATGTCTACCAGGGAAAGGGGTGTGTTCAACCTGTTCAGCACCAGGGAAGGTGCCCCACAACAGGATCATCAATGTGGCAGCTGTAGTTGATGTCAAAGTCTTAAAATACCCTGGGAGCAAGGCAAAAAGGAGGCTGGTTTCAGACAACCTCTTCCCACCTGCACAATTTATACTGGCATGGCCATATCTGAAACTCAGAGTGGGAGTTTCTTATTCCTGACTGTGGGAGCTGGAATAAAAATATTTCTATCTGAGATGGTCATCATTGCCTGGGCAAGTAGAGAAACTTGACTCTTCAAGAGCATAGTTCATTTGACCCATATTAGATATGGGCCTGAGATGAGTATTGTTCCAAAAGTTCCCACATTTTGTCTACTGGATGTGAAGGAGGTTGGGTGAGTAGCTCAGTTGGAAATGTCTATATGCAGCAAGCATTCTGACATGTTTCCTTACATTAACAATATAACGATCTCACTCTGCAACTCCCTGTATATAAGGGCTAATTTCTACAAAAATATTGACAAATTTAATCTTGGCCTAAAAAGCTTTCTAGTTTGACTGTGAAAATAACTATTTTTTGTGGCACATATGATTATATTCTACCTCTGCCCTGCAGCAAAGCTGAAAACATTTGTAAATTTGCCTGAGGCAAAAAGTTATATGTTGTCTTCAACATCTGATTATCATTGCCCTGGAGAATGAAAGGTGAAATGGAAGGATATTTGGTGAAACCAGAAAAACATGAGATTCCTCTCCCTGAGCTGAATTCCAAGTAATAGGACAGATGAGTAGAGATGCAGGAATTTATGCCATTTGAGAATGTGACCCAAAGCTCATTTTTCTAAATACTCTTTTTTTTTCCAACAAACCCTAAAGCTAATATAAGCTAGATGAGGAAAAAAAGTCCATTCCCCTGCCACTGTGTGACACTGAAGAAATAGTCTTGAAAATATTTTTCGCTGTTTTGACAAGTACATACTCTTGATCCCTACAGAAAGTTTTTAAGGTGTTGAGCCCAGGGAAGCTCATGGCATCTATGAAATTTTATCTGTAAGCTGGCCAATAATGCCAGAACTTCATCAGAATGAGTGCAGCTTCTTTGAATCTGGCATTTGATGGGTACTGGGCATATAAAACTTTCTCACAATCAGGTTGGAATAATAACTGTCAGTCCCATGATTGACCCCAAAATATTTAGATGGATTCATGACAAGGCATTTGTCCGTAACAAGTCACATACATGGTGTCCAGTGCACTTTTCTTTATTAAATTCTAGATTTTTTTTCTGTATCAAATTTCATCCTATTGCAATTTAACCCACATATATGCTGCCACTATTTATTTCTAACCTTTTTTTTTTTTTT
>WBMY01016350.1:101597-124839 GCA_013397315.1 Donacobius atricapilla
AGGAGAGGAGAGGAGAGGAGAGGAGAGGAGAGGAGAGGTCTAGCAGCAAGGCTTCTTCATTTTTTAGAGGCTTGCTTTCAAGCAGGAATATTTTTTTCTTTAATCACTGGATACTGTCCTGTTTTTACTCACTTTTAATACCCTCCATTGTATGTATTTGTCTATTCTTGGTTCAGACGCAATGTGAGCTTTTTATATTTGCAGATGGAGCTTGCTTGCCAAAGGGTATTTTTATCATGAGTTTCCACATAAAGGCAAGCAAAGATCATTACAGAAGATAGGTGAGTATCATTTGGAGGAGCTGGAAAGGAGCAGCTCATGACAAAGACACTGGGAAATTTAACTCTCACCCATACTGGGACACCATGGATAAAGAAAATAGAATCTGTTATGCAAGTAGCTGTGACTGTATTGTGGAAAATACTTAAATAGATGTAAGGCATGGGATTCACTTAGAATGCACACATTTACATCTGAATTAGTCACACTAAAGTCCTTTATGAAGAGAAATAAATAATTTTAGGATTTAATTCATCTGGTCTCTTCTGGATATTGTATCTAGGATAAGACTTCACACTAAAAGGACCTTTTTTTATCACTTACTGCATCTTCTGAATTACTGCTACAATATGGGAACTGGGGTGATTAGCTCAGACACAGACCTTTACACTGTAGAGATCCACTGTAGCTATGGAGCTAGTGAGATTAAATTTTCTTGAACAGTATGAGAAAAGTATGAGCACAGTAATGCAGAAATAAGAGGAGAATAATAGGTGCAGTTTTTTTAGAAAATTGAAGCAAGGTAGTTTTTGGAGTTCAATGACCTGCCTCTATCCTCTGAGATTCTGTTTATGCATTTGTACATGTATATTTTTTCTCACTGAGGGTGTTGTTCTTTAAACTTCATGCCTTTATATACATAGAAAATATTTCTTTAGGGTGGAATTTTGATGCGTAGGGCAGCTATATCATACAAAAGTGCTTTGGAATGTACATTTGAGCTTCTTTGCATTTGCGCTTGTTCCCTTTGCATTTGTGCTTATATTGCTTTTATGCTCTCCTGATAGCCCTAGAAATAATTTATACAACTAAAATAATAAAACATTTGACCCCTTTGCTGAATTTAAGTACCCTGAAAGATGGGAAACCCACAAAAGGCCCAGCTTCCTCTTATCTCAGATGCAGAAATCATCACTTGAAGCAAAAATAAAAGCTTGTGAAAAATATGAAGACAAATACAAATGATATCTTGAGATTTATTTCTGTTCCTGGGGAATCAAAACACTCATCTAGGAGGCAAAGGTAGAAAAGAAATAATAATAAAAAATACCTTAGCACTAAGCATCTTACAGGACAGAAACTACCTTCCTTTTGTGTCCCAGCTCACAATAAATGGTGTTTTAAGACTTTGCATTTAAGTCACTTTCTGTTGCACTTTATCTGGTAATTAGTTTTTCCATGAATCAAATACTTTTTAAGGAGATCAAACTGAAATAGCATTTAGCTTAATTCTGATGAGGCTGAAGTTATGCTTCATTTGATCAAGGGTGTTTAAGAGTTGAACAATAATGTGTAATATAGAAAGTCTTTAGCAGCAACCTTTTCCATTCCAACTAGTGCATAATATTGGTTTTGCAATCATTTAGTAATTATATAAGGAGGACATATTTATTACGAATTATTGATTTTATAATTACTGCTGCTGGTGTTCACATTACTACACAATGAAAATCTTTTAATATACAATGTTCTTCACCCTCAGCTGGCAAGCAGATAGTGCAATGCAATTTACTGAGTAGCCAAGAGTAGATTTTTATCGGCAGTTTTTTTGCCAACTACCTAAGTAGCTCGCTTTCTGAAAAAAATATTGCTAATGGCACTTAAACCAAAAAGAATATCCAATCTCTCAAGGTCATTCCTGGAAGATGATTATCGTCAGTCAACGAAGAAAAAGGGAGAGAGACGGAGAGAGAAATTAGTTTAATTGTTGAGTTATTGGACTGCTAATATCACCAAGGTAGGTGATAGCTTTAAATTTGCTGTTAGCTAAATAGACAAAAAAGGCCACTATCATACACTGTATCCTGACACATGAAGATATATCTCTTATGAAATTGATTTTTCCATGTGTGCAGGCTGACTGCTCAGTGCAGCTAACCTGCCTGTAGAACCACAGGGAAAAGTTATATTCGGGGCTAGTGTATAATTGTCAATATGTTTTATATTCTTGAGAAAGGAATTTTTCTTCAAGACGTGTACAAAAGAGATTGTCCAAGTTCACCATTTGATTTGGTCTGCAGCTGCTCACTAATAGCTGTTGCTAAGAGACTGTCACCCCAAACAAAGAGGAGTTCTACACCATCAGAAATCTTTGGAAATAAGGCTCTCCATTACTGACATCAAAATTTAACATCCTGGTTACAGAATTTAGACCTGGCAGGCTAAGGGAAGAGGATGCAAGTACTTCTACAACTTCCTCTGCACTTGCCAGGACAGAAACTCTGACTGGAATGGTGCAAGACTGAATCTCTATCTCCCCTAGGAACAGACACCCACACAAATTTACGCTTAAGCATGAATACACACATTTGACTGTGGGCTCAAGTTTGCATGTGAGTCTGAATTTTGTTGCTTGATTGCTTTCCCCTCAATAAAATTGTTTTATTAGGGTATGATTGTCATGGAATCTTCCTGCAAAAGAAATAAAACATACTTACAAAATACAGCCCAGTGAGCTCAGTGTGTTCAATGAGAACAAGTCACGTTTCATTCCAGCAGGCCATCCCAGACACATGATATTCTGCTTAGCGCCTCACCACCTTTGTATTCACATGTACAGATATAGGAAGGAAGCAAAACATATTCAGACTGGGGAGGACAGAGGGGAGTTTCTGCTTTGTGACCTGAAGTGGTCTGGCAAGGAGCAGACTTCTGCTTTTATTACAATGTGAATACACATACAAGAAACAAAGAAGTAAAAATTTTCCTTTAGTTCTTTACAGGCTTTTGACTCCTCAGAATTGGTGGGGGGAAATCTTTAGACATCTCCATATTGGGAAATATTATATTTTTCTTTCTTCAAAGAAAGCAGGAAACATGCAATAACATATCTCTACTGGCTCATAGAAAACAACACAAATACACACATAATAGAAATAGGAATGATAAACTGTGCTTTTCTAAGTTGATATTTTATATAACATGACTAATTTTCTAAGCTCCATGAAGTATAAAGTCATGATTGAAAAAGTAGTATTGCTGTCATTTATTTGGATTCAAAATTTTTAATTTGAATATTTTAAGCTCTGGCAGGTAAATTTCCAGGCTGAGAACAAATTATTCTAGCACATTGCAGGTAACTGTGACTCTAGCTAAAATGGAAGAGCCAAGAGCACATCAGGACATCCTTCTTTTCCGGAGAAAGATGGCATCAGCATGTAACACTTCACCTTGCTCCCACCTGCCCTACTCTTCAGTTTCCAAAAAAAAGAAAGCTAGATATGGAATTTCTAGCCGGGTTCAGGTAGGTGAGAAGCACTCCAGGATTGTTTTGCTTTTACTACATGAGAATATAGTGGTATAAACAATTGCAGGAGCATATGCAATGTATCATAATGATTGTGATATGCTGGCCATGGCAAGTTTCACAACTGGGTGTGCTTCATCACAAAAATACCTGAGCAGTGCAAAGTAGGGATCAATCAATCTTGGCTTGGTATTGAGACAAAATGTATGGTTTAATGGGTCTTTTCTGTGTCTTATGGTAAGAGGAGATCAATCAATGAACAAAATCAGATCAGTGATTTAAAAATGGGGTTTTTTTCAGCATTTATGCACAGTAGTTTTAAACCCTGAAAAGTCTGTGAGTTATTAGGACAATAAGAACAGAGAATAAACCTGTTACTCCCTATTTTTTTTTAACTAAAAATGTAGTAAGTCAGCAAACAAGACTTTCTCATTATGAAAAATTCTACTTTTTTTTTTTTAATGTGAAGAAAAAACACAATATAAACTTCAATCTGAAACGTATGATTAACTGGAAATTTAATACAAATTCTCATAAAATATCTTTAATAAAATATTACAGATAAGATTCAGTCTCTGAAGTCTCTTTCTTTCTCTGCTGCCTTTTCCTCTCTCCATTGATAATATCATAAGCTGAAGATGATAAATTTTCATATATACCCCCATGAAAACCCAAAGAGGGTTGAGTCTGTTTTGTGGATGTTCCCTGATGTGTGAACACAACCATGAAAATTTATCTATCTACGCACTAACTTGGGCATTTAAAAAATTATTTTATCAGCACACATGTAGAAAATATCTTACATCAAAAACTCATTATTATTTTCTAGTTTTGTTGAAGAATATCACATAATTTCCAGAAAACATTAGCCGGGATCAAATTATCTAGAGGTAAATTGTAAAAAGAAATTCAATCTCTGAATATTAACATTGCACAAGCTGAAGGACACAAACAACTTTTTGGGTTTTGTGTCCAGTATAATATGTAAGAAACTTGGAGTTTTCTAGGGAAAATGTCTTGGAACAGCCAAACATGTTGAACAGAACAACATTTCAAAGTCAAAACAAGAAGATTGCAATACTGTGGAAAAGCTTTGTTTGGAATTTTGTGTCATCTACTCTGCTTACATGATTCAGTCTAGGAGTCCCAGTAAGAGACAAATTCTTCACACTATCTATACAAGTAGAAAAAGAAAAGAAAAAAGAAAAAAGAAAAGAAAAGAAAAGAAAAGAAAAGAAAAGAAAAGAAAAGAAAAGAAAAGAAAAGAAAAGAAAAGAAAAGAAAAGAAAAGAAAAGAAAAGAAAAGAAAAGAAAAGAAACGAAAAGAAAAGAAAAGAAAGAAAAGACAAGAAAATAAAGAAAAGAAAAGAAAAGAAANAAAAGAAAAGAAAAGAAAAGAAAAGAAAAGAAAAGAAAAGAAAAGAAAAGAAAAGAAAAGAAAAGAAAAGAAAAGAAAAGAAAAGAAAAGGAAAAAGAAAAAAAAAAGGAAAGAAGACAAAAACAAAAAAACCAATGCTTCAGAGATGTTTGAATTTTAATAAAAGAGACCCCAGGATTTACAGGGAAATGAAAAGTGGTCATTTGATTTACCTTCAGGTCTTACATTTAACTGTTTTTCATGAAGCATTTTAATTAAATAAACTGAAAGCAGCCCTTCTTTCTTAAGGTGACCAGTCACGGCTCTCACTAAATCCTTTGTGCCCTTTTTTTTTCCCCTGAAAATGTCAAGGAGCACAATAATAACAACTAATGTTGATGACTGTTGCTTCAAAGCCAAAGATGGTGAGTTTAATAGGTTCATAAGTCCAGTTCTAGCCGTGGAAGCTGATTTGTGACATCCTGTCACAGACCTGTCAGGCATTTTGTTAGTGCAAGCAAAGAAATATTTTGTTTTATTTTTGTTAAAGAAAAAAAAAAGTTATTTACGTGATAAGAACCATTTAAGATATTCTTCAACATTTAGAAGTGCAGTGGTTATTTATTAAAAAAACCCCAAACAAAACATTAAGTGCAAATATACTTTATATGAACACAATAATATTCTTAAGACAGATATTAGAAAATATATGTACTGCAACAAAAAATATTTTTTCACAGAATGCACGGGAACACAACTGATTCCACAACTGAACTCCACTGGAAATATAAAGTTATGGAATTTGACATGAAATTCTGAGAGCCCATCAAACTTTTTCTTCTGCTGGTTTTCTTCAAGTGCAAACTGATCAGTCCATATGCAGCACTATTTCTACATCACCATCTGTCTCTCTTGTATAAAAATGATTCAATTTTTTATGCTGCTCCTGCTTTAACAAAGAACCTTGGATGTAATTACATGAGGGATGCTGGCTGAGACTGCAATCACTGACCTGGAGGCACCAATGACTTGCAAACTTCTCATGGGCTCAACTGTTAAGGAGACAGAATAATTACAGTCTGTCAGAACAAAGACAGCTAAGTGATTTTAAGTGGGTTTGGTTTTGGTTTGGTTAATGGGTTTTCGTGGTTTGTGTTTTTCCAATACAATTAAACTAAGAATCTTTCTTTACTTTACCTTGTAAACTTCCTTTTCAGAAAACAAAGTTAACCCTATTTTAAGACTGATTCATCTCACCTGATGGTTACAAGTCAGGCACAAGAGATGTCCTTGTTTCTCCATCTGTTAAGGAGGAAGTGAACTAGACAGACAAAAAATACCAAAATTCAATAGTAAAACTGAGATGGAATATATCTGTTTTTCTAATTTGGTAGAAACACAAACCAAAAACAATTCACCACTGTAGCAACCTATAAATCTGTATGACTTCAGAGCTGCTGCTCAAACTGAGTTTTCTCAGGTTTCTTCACTTTGAAGTCTAAAAGTAAACATGATTAATTCTTCATTTTGTCTAACCAAAATGTTTCAGCTGATGCAACATAAAATCAATATATGTAGCAAAACCAGTAATAATTACACAATTATATTGACACACTTTTTCCTTTTATTTTATTTTTTTAAATTATTATTGTAAAACTGGACTTTGTTACCATGGCAAGACCGCAAACTTTTTCTTTCTATTTTTTTTCTTGGATGAGATTCTGGTTTATGTCCTTTTTATCCATAAATTTGTAGAAAGGAAGGACTTTTATCTTTCATGGGTTCAGATAAGAAATTAAATATCCTAGAATAAAGCCTGCATTTTTCAAGACACCAAATCACTTCAAAGTTATTTGAAATCAGTCTTTTTTGTCACTTACTTTAGCTTCAGTTAATTGCAATGGCAAATAAAGCTTTGCATTGCTCCGTGACACAATTACAATGCTTGTGACTTCTCAGAGAATACAGATGGTGTCTTTTCTCATTATCTACCTTTTTTCGTCAACCACTTCATGGCAGAAAAATCACTGGTGAACCGTTATAGGACTCTGAGATTTTGAAGTGAGAAGATATCACCAGGTTTGTTCAGTTTAACCTTCTTCATAAAACAGAACCCAGGATTTTTAATTCCTCTTTAAAGTCAATACCAGTGCTTTGGAGAGAATAATGTTTTGGAGAAAACAAAATCCAATGTTGTTAAAAAAAATCCAGCAATGAAGAATCCAATATAAATTTTTCCATTCTAACAGTAATTACTCTCACCATACAAATGTAATGTGCCTACTCTAAATTGACATCCACTTTTTTCTTTTTTTATCTTGTCCACTAGATTAGCTCTGAAATGTTCTCTTTTTTAATATATTTTTACTTTGGTATTTCCCTACTTTGTGAATGTTACAAACACGGTTTGCTCCTAAATGCATTGCTTGTTATTAACCACACTGAAAATACACACTAGGCTTAGACACAAAACCTATTATTGCATGTCAGCTGATCTGTACTGTCTGTTCCATTGTGTACAATAAATCTGGGTTAAACATAAGATAAGCTGAGTTTGCTTAGCCTGCTTTTCACGGAGCTAAACTAATTTGAACAGCCTTGATTTTCTGCAGGGTAGACTACTCCCATGGATAGTTCTCATGAATCAGCTGACTTGTTATGTGTGATGCCAGAATAACTTGTTCATATATCTGAGTCTAATAGTATCCTTGTCCCTAGTTTATTGGAGGCAGAGAGCACTGTGTACCACTGGCTTGTATTCTTCATTATTTATCATTCCTTTAGCTTTTGTATCAACTCCAAGCTTTACTGGTAATGATTTTATGTTTTCTTCCACCTTGTTGATAAAATGCTTACTAGCGTAGAGTCAAAAAATCAATCCAAGGGAGACCCCAGTCAAAAAAACACCTTATTAGTATTAATTCCCTATTTGCTATTATGTTGTGGGGCCTAGCCATCAACCATTTCTTTAATAATTCGATGTGATTGGCAAAAAAATGGGGCTTTTTTTGTTTGTTTGTTTCTTTTATACAAGTCAACTTCTTTGAATGAGTTACATTAGTATTCTACATTATTTCTTTATCAAATTGAATCATTCCTCTCATCAAAACACTGACATGGGCTGATTTGAAAAGATTTATTTCCAACCTGTGTAAATTCACTGCCACTAATACATTACTTTCCTTTAATTCATTGTTAATTCAGGCTTGTCTCAAATGGTCCATCATTTTGCTTCAAATATAAATGAAACTCGTAATTGCTTGGATTATCCTATTTATTCTTCCTTTAAAAAATTGTTACTATGCATTTTTCCCATTACACTTCAGGCATGTCCTGAAGTTTTAAACACTGGATTAAATCTACATTAATGATTTGAGTAGCACCTGAGTCAGTCCTTTGAAATTCTGAAATACAAAATTACTGAGTCCTAATGATTTAAAAAGGGATTCTTACATGAACACAGTAGAATTTAAATGGGAAATATTTCATCATGATGTGACAAACATTGGTCAGAACCCCTCACTGATCATTTCTAGGGTTTCCGTACAGTACCACCCCCGTCACATCCTGTTGTCACGTGCAGTACATTCTATTTTGAAAGGCACATTGTTATGTATTTTGAAATGGTAATTGTTCAGATGACTTTGTATTAACAGCTACAAACTAAGCTGTCATCACCACAAGAATTTACCTTTCATGTGAGCTACATAAGTGAGTTGCAGTATTCCCTGGAGAAGAAGGATGTAGTAATGGCTCCTAGCTCTTTCATAATTAACAAAAAAAATCAGATCAAGGAGTTGTCCCTGCAGAATCTAAACTACATCCAGTGCTGGACTACCAGCTGTTTCTGTTTCCTTTAGCATTGCAGAATAGAAAAGGAAAGGTAAAAGTGGAGGGAAAAGACACCTTTCTAGAGGGGTCTTTGTACCATCCATGGAAACAAAGAGATCATATCATCACATCTTCAATCACATCTGATCAAGCCACTGTAACAGTATCCCCTACTGTCACACCCATCCCTTGCTCATCATTTTTACAACTGTGGTAGTTATACTACCTCTGGTGCTGCTTGCCATCTAGAATTACTGTTGGGGCTGCCTCAATCTCTGTTGTGTTGTTAATAGCAAATTTAGCCATCTGATGAGATCCTCATATTGATACTTAATGGCTTCTGAACTAGTTCCCACTGCAATAGAATTGCTTTGTTGCTGTCTAAGGACACAGAGAACAAACACACATGCACAAAACTTCCAGGTATAGCAGCCATTTCCAACACCACCCTTTGTTAACCAGCCAAGGAACAATAACTCTGTAATCAGCATGAATCTGGAAACCAGCTGATATTCAGATGCTTAGGTGGTTAGAACACTTGGTGGGCAAGGATAAGCCTAAACTTCTGGTGTTTCACTGGAAGTCCATCGTAGGTTTGATGGCAATTTCCAATTTTGAAGTCTTTTAGGTAAGAGAACAGACTATAGCCATTCAGAGATTCTGGGTTCAATATGGACTTGCATCGGCAATCTTGCTGCTCACTAACACACGCTCATGAATAAAATGGAGAAAATAATGCTTTCTCTACATTCATTATCTCCATTTAGTTCACTAATTCATTAGAAAGGGTTGAAGTGGGGAAAGTTTTCCATTTATTTCTAATTTGGTTTGTTTTTTAATCTGGAAATGGAAATATGCAGCATAACATAACTGATCAGTTGAGTAGGAAACCATACTCTACTAAGAGTATTAACATAATTACATTACATCATCACCTCTTTGTCTTTCTCTGCCTGCAATACTTCATACTTCTGGAATATCTAATATAAATTCCTCTCCTCTTATGTTCTCTAGGAAAGAAAATTTTTAAAGTGTTTTCATTTCATTGATTTTATGAGATCAGTTCTATTGGGTAATATCTGAAACCATAAACCTCAAACTGGCTGAGGAAATGGCAGCTGATGTGTGTGGGCATGTATTCAGTATTTGCTCCCCCGTGACTGCACACACGTTGAAAAGCAGAGACATCCTTCAGTTTTAGACAGTAAATATTATTTAAAACAGTATAAGTTTAATATATAAGTAATTAGTCAGTAATCAAATCAAGCTAGTCATTTCAGATTCTCATTTGTGTTGCATATATTTTGTCCTGTGCTTCTTGACTGATGCTAAATGAAAACATGCAAATTAAAACCATCAACTAAGTTGTATGTGAAATACAGGACAGAAAAATGACACTCATTTCATACTGTGTTTACCAATAATTTCTGAAGCATGGCTGATTTTGAGAAAATGCCTAGAGTTTTTTTTTACTTTTCCCAATTAATGCAGAGTATTACCAGAATGCTAAGCAATGAGAAAGACTGCAGATTTTTCAGCATTTACCACTATGTGTTTTATTTTTATTTTTCTGCCAGTCTTCATTTCTGCAACAACTTAATTTGCCTTGAATAGCATCACATAAAACATTTCACATTACATAAACTGAACTTCCCTCAACCATTTCCCTATATCCAAATGTAAGGTGATGAATATGGTTTTCTAATGGATGATTTCCTTGCCTGGTTTTCTTGTTGGGGGAGAAATTAATTTACTGAGAAGAAGAAAAGAAAAGGGAAATAATTAAAGTAACAAGTCACCAAAGAGACATTTTGACTGTTGCTATACACTGTTAACATTGTTCTTCTGTCATTTTCATTGTTGCTAATCTATTTTCTATAGAGGTTTGTCTTTAGTTCTCGTAGAAACACGTGAACCAATTGATAAGGTTGAATTTAAGCTGACAGGGAGCTAGCCAACTCATAGATTCCTGTGTCTTCCAAGTCTCAAGAGTTAAAATGAACAAACAAACAAACATGGTCAAGAAAAGCATCACACACTACTGGTGGTGATGAGGAGAATAATAGCAGGTATCCTTATTTGCACATCAATTAATCTATGTGAAAATAGACTAATACCAAGAAGGAAATTTTTTTTTATCACATTTTCTTGGATTATATGTTTCGCTATAAATGTTTTGTTGGTCCTGCCTTGGGACAAGGATTTTCTACATGATCTGTTGTGATTCCTTCATTCAGACAGTTCTGGGATGGCAGAAAATGGGATTGTATAAAAGTGATGAGCAGAACTGTGCTTCTTTCTACAGTGGTTGAGGAGGATCTAGGGATGAAACACCTTGATGGAAATTGTTTGGGCCTGAATCAACAAGGGAAATAAACTGCTGATCTAGAACAAAAAAGATTTTTTTAAATGATTTCCATGTATGTATGAAGATCACTGTTGATGTAAGTAAGCTTAGTGTTTATGTATGCATGCTTATGAAAATTAGGGCATATAAAAAGAAAAATAATTACATCCTCCAAAGGACAAGGAAAGTTAAGTGGAGGAAAGAGAGAACATATTAAGGAACATACAACAACAACAACAAATTTGAAAAGTTGAATGTCAGCATTTTCTTAGGAGAGTTATATCAGTTTTTAGTACAAAAAATGCTATTTAAGCAAAACCTTTTTCAAATTGCTAAATAAATAATTTCTGTATAAGAAATAGAAACATTCTACTGTTTATTGAGATGATTAAGTTGTGTTAAATTCCTACATCCACTAAAGGGAAAGAAAAAAAAATAATCCTCTAAGCTGGATTAATATCCCAGATAAAAATTTAACCCCTCTCCAGATATACCTGTTCTTCTTCACTAACTGCTCTCTAGGACAAGTAAACTTTTAACTTGTACTTGTTGCTGATCTAATGCAAAGGACAGATAAGTAAAAAAAAATTAAAAACCCAACAAAACACCCCCCCCACAAAAGGAGGAATAATATTGTTACAAACACACATACTCCAGGGTAAATCTGTGCTCATTCAAGTCTCCAGAGAAAAGGATTTTTGTTTCAAAAAGATGTACAAATGTTGATTTTGTCATGGTCTTAAAACTTTCACTTCAAAACAGGACCCATAAATAACTTAGAAATAGTGTCTTTTTTTTTTTCTTTTCCTCAAAAATAAACAAATCATGCTCATTCCGAAATGGATTTTTTTTATAAAATGATCACAACAACTTTTTTTTTTTTCTGATGGTCTCAATTTCAACTTTGAAACTATATAAAATTCAATTTTTTCTTTTATTTTTCCATATAGTTTTGTCATAAATTCATCATCCTTCAAAGAATAACTGTGAATTCTAACACCTCTTATTTATGAGGTTAAAAATAGATCAATATGATGCTTAACTGAGTATGAGCCATGTGGTAGCCTGGTGACAAGTACAAGGATGGTCTTGTTTTATCATCAGGCTTCCCAAGAAAAAAGCTAGCTGGATTCTGGTTTGGGACCCAGTCAAATCCATCATTTCATTATGAATGTGTCGTATATCTCTGAGTAACCTTGACCAAGGGCATCAATGCCTGAAGAAGTTACCTACAGTTAAGTTCTGGTGCTGCAATTTTGCATTGTAAGTGCTGCTGGTACATGCAAAGGGGAGCATCTGTTGAGCAGTATCGGGCCTTTGTTGACCCAGACTGCATTTTTTCATCTACAAAAGAAACATAACTGTGATTTTCTAAGAGATATTTTGAGTGTACTCCTGTAGAGTGAATAAGTAGGTACCATTTTAATTCCTCTTAATAATAATATATTTGCTGATACATTGAGCCAAATCTTTGTGTGGAGCTCCAAGAAAAGTAAATGTCCTACTCCATCTATTAGCTAACCCTTTCCTTCACTTCTTCCCTTCATTAAGTGAAAGCAGTATAAAAGGTCTGATCAGAATTGTAGCTGCAAAGTCAATAGGAGCCAGTCATTTAACTTCTTCAGGCACCTTTGAAAATCGCAGCCTGACATCACTACAAATTAGCTGCGCCAGAGCAGAGTTTTTTCTTGGCAAGTAATATGTGAGTTACAAAGCATTTCTGCTTAACAAATGTTTCCTTTTTGTTAAAGAACTCTCAGAGATTTTTTTGAGCTGGATTCTCAACATGGATTTTTCATATGGAACAATAGTTAGCAACCTGACAGTTAACACAGTAATGAACGATTAGGCAGTAATTTATCTGCTACATTGTATAGCTCCAAAGAGATGAGACAACTTTTCTCAAGATTTCTGGCAGGGGTTTTGGAGGCTCTTTGTCAGTTCATTTTTTTTTTTTTTTTCATATCAGGCTATAGTTACACTGGAACATTGTGCTATGCAGATTGAACAAAATTTCACTCACTTCTCTTGTTTTCAAAGGAATGCATCTTTTTGAGCTTTTTTCTCCACACCCTATTCATCTGAAACCCTGATACCAGGGTATAGATTAGCTCCATAAAAGTTTTAGAGGTTGTCACTTAATGTAGAATTAGATGTTTAGGTAACGTATCTGATGCATGGGAAAATCAGGCACTGAGAAAACACTGCATAGAGCTGAGAAGCTACAGCAGGAAATGCACAGCTGAAATGAGACACAGATTTCAGAGCTATGGGAAAGACATTTTGATCTGGTTTGAGAGAAATCTCTATCATAACTGCAGCTAATTCTTGAGTTTTCTGTTAAAAAAGAATCTAATTATAGACATTAGAGGATGATAAAATCTGAGAAGGATACCTATCCTTTTACACTTAAAAGCAATTCAAGAGTACATTTCATCAGGCGCGTCTTTTTCGCTTAGCTGGAGATGAAAATGTATCTCAAGTGCCTTTATAGGACGACTAACCTATTTTTAAATTCACAAATCTGGGCACATGAATGACTATGAATGACCCTTCAGTTGACCAAGACTGTACTAGTTCCCTAAATCTGTCCACAGTAGTTCTACCAAGTTGCCTAGAGGAGCCTACAAAAGCCTCCAAAGCTGGATGCCATCAGTTGCCTCACAGTTGTACCTGTCAAGGAATGGAGAAAATCTGTATGAGTCTCACTAACCAAGTACCTAAACCATTGGTTGGGTACACACATCCTGGTACCACAGCGTGCGTGTCTAAATAAAGTGTTCTGAAGACTGAAATTTTGGGCTTGGGGTATCTCAAACATTAATTTTGGTCCTCTGCAGTACTTACTCAAAGGATCAAACCACTCCTTAATCTTACATGCCACTGGTACCAACAACCCCTTAGTACTTTCATATAGTTACAAGTCTAATCCTTCTTATTTGCCTCAGGGACTAGTTTATAGCAATTAACACTGACAATAAAAAAAAAAAAAAAACAAACAATAAAAATTTAGGCTATTATTAATGATTCAATTTATTAACATTATTCCAAGATCTACTTCTAATTAAGAAACATTAACCCTTTTATGCTCATGGTCCCAAAAGTCATATTTTTTTAAGCAAAAAAAAAATAAATCTTCTGCAAGCATTCTTTAATGATATCTATAGCCCTAAGTCATTCACTCAGCTGCTTTATTACTTGTCTTTAAGTCTGATGAGTTCAAAGCAGATGTGCACCACTGAATTCTTAATAAAAGGCCACTGCTTGTCCTGCTGAATAATAAGAACTGTTAATGACACCAATTAAGACCTTTAAATGTCCTTTACACTTGTTTGTTATTTTTCAACTCAATAAGAGTATAGAAGGCAGAGGAGCCTGAGATCACTTGGACTGAAGAAATTTGAGGCATCATTTTAATTGGTATCTAACATACAATAATAATTAAATACATATATATATATATAATGGAGTGATTGTATTTGTGATTGGTTCAGTTGCAGAAGACACTTCTGTCTCGTTTTTTTCAAGAATTATGAGCTATCAAAAGCAAATGTCTAAACCCCCAAACTCCAAATCATACACACACACTGGCTGCAAAGGATTAAAGTAAATCTCTCTTAATACTGATTTCCTGTTCTACACTGCATTAGCTCACAGGTGCCAGGCTTGATACAGACATTCAGTCAGCTGAGATCTTGAATAAGAAAGAATCTTAACACAGCCATGACTGATGACTGCACTACAACTACATTTATTTAGTATTATGTTGAAGAAGGTTGATAACAGATGTTCTGAATGCGAACGAGACATCTGGAATTAGATGTGTCTACTAACAGAATTTGTTCTAGATCTCAGGTTTGGAAAAGCCTTGTCCTTAGTTTAAGAGACTCCATATCTGTCCTGCCATGCAACCCTTCACTGGTTTGCCTAACTACACCCTGAAATTGTCTTGCAAAGAGCAGGAAGCAAATAAGCAAAACTGAAAATTTTTATTCTACCTGGTCCTACATCTTCATAAGTAGGAGCAGACTAACTATAATTTGTTATTTTCCAGCTTGTTATTTGCCTCATCAGCTATTTACTGCAACTATACTTAGAATTAGTGCTCAAGTGACTCAAAAAGCTACCATGCATTCCCATGATAATTAGATTTCTCCTGATGGGCCTGAGCAAGGTCCTCACAACACACCTCTCTCTTCGCTGCTCAAGAACTGCATCTGTGTCTTTACCTCAGGGTAGGTCAATGGAGGGTTTTGACATGTTGTATGAGAAACAATTACTGAAAAAAAACCTCTAGAAACAACAGATTTTAATCTCTTACCATCCAGTTGGCTGCCCTCACCACTGACTCATACAAATAATCTTTCTCTTTTGCTTCTTGCCTCTTTACTTTCACCATTAAGATTTGAACATGAATCTGATTTGTGAAATATATAGTGGAGACAAGGCAGAATGAGGATTCAGACCTTTACCAAATAATTCTGAAGGAAAGTTCCATAGGCAGTCAATAGGTTGCTAATTATTTTGGGGTTGAATTTATCTTCTTTTTCTCTTGTTTTCAGGAAAGCACTGTGCTTTATAAGCAACTTGTACTTTCCAGTCTTCCTATCTCACTTAAGTAAAGTTATCCCCAGACCTACTCCAGACTAAACCTTTACCTTTTAGGGGCTTTGTCACATGCACAGGATCCTGATTGCTGAATTTATGTTGAGGTGGCTTCTAAGAAACGAAGAAACTTGAAGGACTCTAAGTGATATTCTAAATGAATTTTTTTAACAAACATCTTTTACAACTTGAATATCTTTCAAAAATCTCAGAAGGAGGAAGAGGAAGAGGAAAAAAGGATAATGCTACTATCTATTTTTAAGGGCAGGTACTGGCCCAGATTAAATTGATTTTCTCCTGGATACAACATTTACAACAGGATTATTTTCCTTAGTGAATGGCAGCCCAAATCAGAACAGCATCCCAGTAAAATTTCTTCAAGGAAAAAGAGGAGGGGAAATAAAAAAAACAAAGCCAGACAAACAACCAGATAAACAAAACACTTCTACCTTTGCTGACTTCCATTCTGTCTACATGTGTCTTGTTGTACTCCCACCAACTGGCTGTTATTGAGTGCTTTTCAATTGGCATTTACGACTGCCTCTAATGGCTTGCTTGTACATGAGGCTTGCATATCTTAACTAAATATTCAGTGATTTTTCCTTATTCTAATGTTCTTAATTAGATTTATGAACTCTTTACTATGTTTTATGTTGATGAGGGACTGAGAATAAAATCCCGAAATGCTCACTCTAATAAAATATCACAGCTAACCAACTTGTGTTATTGCATGTGTTATTTCAGTGAATAATGAGCTTTAAATAATGTTCTGAATATGTTACCAAGGATGCAGTAAAGAAATATAGACTGGTGATCTATTACAACACATTAATAAATACACTGGTACATATAGTTCACTGTCCACCAGGGGTAATGGATCATGCTGTGAGAACAAGTTAAGGGATAAGGGGATTGAAACTTTTTGTATTAAAAGTCTGGTATATGAATACCCATTTTATATAAAATAAATTAAGATTTGCTATTTCTATTATCTTTTTTCCTCTTCTATTTTTTAGTCCTTTGAATCTGAAGTAAATTAATGAGTAAAGCAGGATGTAGTATAATAACTTTCTTACATTTCATGTCTGGAACTATTTGTCTTCTTTTCCTATACTAGATATTGAAAATGTTTAAGCAACCTAAACCATGGTGCTGTAATCTAATCAAATTGATTAAAAAATCATTCCAAAAATCTGGTACTTAGCATATAATTACAGGAAAAATTTCTATATCTATATATTTCTCCAGGATATGAAGATCAAGATTGATTTTTCTAAGCAGTGTCACATCTCTCCAGTGTGAGTTCTCTGGCTATGAAGCCTGTGAATGCACTGTGTAGATAATCATATTTTCAATTCAGAGAAAAATATATATTTTCAGAATTATATCCAGAAGTTATAAGCATTAATACAATCCAATTGACTTCAGCAGCCCATTGAATAACCAGAAGCATTATCTATGGCCATTTATACTTCTAAAAATCCTTGGTACTGTAGGAGAGACCAGAAGATTTACTCTGTTTTGTTGTGGTTTTGTGTGAGGATGAAGTCATATAATTCTTTATTCTACCAAACAGAATAATTTTGTGGATGCCTAGTATCATTCCCTCTTTCCTATTTATATGACTCTGCCTGGCTTTGCCAACAGACTCTAAGCACTCTAGTCTTCCCTCTGACTCCACTGTGCATAGTATAAGAACATATAATGATGGGTTCTTTCTGTCAGATACCATTTTTCACTGTTTTCTGAAGAGCCAAGTGGATTTTGAATGTTGAATAAGGCCCGTTGATGTTCCTGAACCTGCTACAGTGACTAAAATGGTCTTATGAAATAAAAGTGACATACCAAGGGTATCTGGCAAAAAACATCTTCTAAGAAATTCCCTCCAGAATGCCACAGGCGTTCATATGCAATTTTTGGCTCATACTGATCCATGTACAGAGCAACAGGTATTGTGACTAATTTATAGGAATATGGTTTTCCATATTTTCCATATGTCTCAAAAAATATACCTTAAAATCTCAGAAAACATTATTCATGTGTATGTGAATTCCTGTGTATCTAAGCCACAAACCAAGAGCAATACAAACTAAGTGGGAATCTCAGCTCAAGGGCTCAGATATATGATATCCAATCTTACCTTCAGGTGCAAGTGTGATGTTAGTTCACTTTTTACATAAATTTTGATTGAAAACATGAGACAGTGAGTGATCAAAGGTCACAAAAGATTAGACTGGTTAAAACAGAGCTAGAGATGTTAAAATAGGAAAATTTATGTAAGAATTCAAGAGCAAATACACTAAAATAGAAACCTAAAAATCTCAAAGTAAAACTGCAAAAAAGTTAAGACTTGGAAACCTAACATTGCTGAAGTACTGAATAAAAGCAATGGAAACCACTCTCTCCCCAAATAACTAAAAATAATAAATAATTGCATTTATAATTATAGAATAGAATAATGGAAAATTTCAGACTGGATTTCTAGAGATCTATTCCATCTTCTTTTAAAGGAAAGGCCTTTGATCAAAGGTTGTCAAACAGAATTTCTAATGAGGTCGATTCCACCGCTTCTCTGTGAAACCTATTCCAGCATTTTACTGTTCTCGCAGCACAAAGGTTTTCCACCTCACTCCATAAATCAGGTTTTCAATCCTTTAAGCACCCTGCTTGGTGGTCTTGCTCCAGATTCTACTTTTTCAAATCAAAACTTACACCACGGAGAAAAATAAAAACTGAACGCAGTGTTCCAGGTATATCCAAACAAGAGCTGGCCAGAGTGGAATAATAACATCCTTTCCTCTGCTGGCTGTGTTGTTGCTCATGGATCTCAGGAAACAGGTTTTTCTTTATAGTTACAAGAGCATTCTTCAGATTTATGATAAATTTCATCTCCCTCAGGACTCAAAGGTCCCTCCAGTAAAGAGGCACCCAAGCAAGGCAGCCCCCTGCCTGTTTTGCTCCTGTTTCTGTCATACCCCCAGGATTTCGTACTTATCACATGTTAAAGATTCTGCAGTTTCTGTTGGCCCAGACTTGTTTGTATTCTACTTGCCAAGTCTCTTTCCTCAAAGCAGTAGTGCTCCAAATGTCTGTGACTTCTGTGTGTGAAGGTATTTACAAATACAAGATATCACGGTTAAAAATGGCATATAGTACAGTCAATTTGTCACATATATCTCACGCATGGAAGTCTCTGAGACACTTTTAAAGGATTCTTAGCAAACTCTGAAATTTCTGCATATGTAAGTAGTAAGATACATCTTGTGGTCTATGAAGACCACATAGGTAAAATAAGTTCAAGTTTTAACTCTGTCCTGTTCCATCCAGAACCACAAACTGGGAGCTCCTGAGCCAGTCACTGCCTCTTTACCTCTTTGCTACATACTGCTATTTTTAACTTGAAACAATGACATCATACTCTGACCTTTTCTCCTCTACACGCCTCACCTAGTGTTCCCCAGTTCAAACTGATCTCTGCTTCTAATTCTTGTTCTGGAGCTGGGCAGTGTGAGGGTGATGAGGATGTTAGACCTGTCAGCCCGAAGAGAACTCTCTCTAACTTTTCATAATCCCCAGATATGAGCTGTGAGAAGTGCAGGAAGTGTTACATTTCTTTCTGATTTTTTTCCTGGATTACATAAAAAACTACATCTTCTCTCTGTGGGTATGCCAGCATGAAAATACAGCCCAAAAAGCAGGCCCCAGAAGCATACAGTTAGGAATAATCTCCTTGCAACATAAATAATTTACAACTAGAAAATATGTTTTAGTCAAATGTGTTGTGATTTTGACAATTTTTCTTTTGTTTTTCCCAAATGGCATTACAAACTGAACAAGCACCACATGTTGAGTGCCACAATAAAATATTTCATTTGAAAGCGTTAACTTGACTTCAAATTGCATGTAAAATGGGCAGTTATTTCAAAATTAACTGCAATTTGGCACACCACAGTTGGAGAGGCTGAAATGTCAAAAATGGTTTTACTTGCTGGATTTGCTTCTTATACATATATATAAATTTCTTTCTGGGGTTGCTACTCTAAATTGGTTCCTAAAAACAAACTCAAAAGAACCCCAAAACATATTTTTTCCCCTAAGTTTTCAGTGATTTCAGTTCTGTCCCAGTTTGGAATGAAAGTAAACATCAAAGATTGGAAAATAAAAACATTGAGATGGGGATTTTTTAAAATTTATTTTATTTTATGAACAGTTTTAATATGTGTATATACCAAAAGGCTTCAAAGGAATAGTTTTTCATTTCAAGAACTCAAATGATCTGTAAGAATTTTGCAAAAATGAAGAATTCTTCAGATTTGATGTTTATGTATTCTTTTACATCATAATGTTTGGGGGTCTTTCTTAGATTTTATAGATGTTGTTTGGAGTATAACCATCAATGGTTTTGCCAAAGAAACCACAATTTGTTCCTTCTGTGTTTCTTTTAAGCACAGAGACATAAACACAACCTTTCCAGTCTGTATTTCTTATGTGTGGTCTGTCCTTCCCTTAAAACACTAACTCTGTATGTCTACAACTCTTTATTTATACATATATAATATTTAAGCATGAGTTTTTAAATCAGTATTTATAAATTAATTTTAAAAATTATCTAGGATGCATTACCAAAACCAAAATTTATTGCATCATAAAAATTAGTCTTAATATATCATGTTTGCTAGCCTTACAGTCCCAAATGTCAATGTCTACAGTGTATACCTGTTACTGCAACCTGTGCAAATATCTAGAAAATAATGTATCTTCTCTTTTTACTTTTCCTTAAGATAAACAGCAAAACAGTAAAAAGAGGCTAAGACACAACAGGGGATGCAAAACAGACAATCTGCAACAGCCTACATGGGAGAATATTACAGAATTACAGTTGTTGCAATGGCTACCAGCTGTGCATCTGGAATAAACAGGTTTGAAGCCCAGGAGTTTTTTAATACAGGGAAAAGTTTGCCTCAGATGTTTACTCCTTTACATTTTTATTTCAGTCTTTACTTCCAAGGTTTTACAGAGGAATATTCTAAAACCCCCAGTTATTTCTATTGTTGTTCTTGTTGACTGCTCTGTCAAAAGCTACAGACAGGTAGACGCAAATTAAAATCTTTGTTACTAGTATTTCAGTTCACTGCATTTGATCACTGAGGATTATGTCTGCTTGCTTTGTGCTGCTTTGGCAATGACAGGGAGAGAAAAATGTTGGATGCATGAGCTTTGCAATGTCCCTTTATTTTGATTGATCCTTATAAAAAACACACAAACAAGGAATTTCACTGTGCCAGGTTTCACATACCTTGACCGTAGAAGATGAAGAATTTTTCACTTTTTTTTTTTTTATTTGAGGGGGTGTGTTTATGCATGTGGATAACAGGGCATCCCCACTGTTGACACAGTCAGCCTCCAGAGCACGATCCCTTTTATGCAGTGAAGGAGACTTTGAACACTGAAAACATGAGTTTTCAGTTAAATTAGTGTGTTCAGGAGTCTATCTTCATACACACGATAGCAAGTGACAACACATTTGGATGGCATAATAACTGTAATTCTGTCATTTTATCACTTCTGAGGGCTTGACTTTGCATACCTGCTCATGGCAGGTAATGGAAAAGAGTACAGAAAAAAGCAAAGAGGGGGGAAAAGAAACCACCAGCAAACAAACCCAGAAGTGTGATTATGCTGTGTGTATGCTGACAGTCCTACAGCTCACTTGAGATCTTGAATAAGCTGGGACAGATCAGGAAGCAATTATCAAATAACCACACATTTGCCAGTAACTTTTGACTTGCAACTCAGTACTCATCCAGACTTACCTGTTCAGTGTGCACCCCAGTTGCCACCTGGAGACCAAGTGTTTTTTCTTGGGAAAATATGTTTTGGCAAAAAATCCAGATATCTAGAGCTCTTCCAGGGGATACACAGGACAGACATTCTAACCCAGGAACTTGGTAGCATCTTGAGTTTCCCCAGAGATCACTGTCCTTGAAAGCCAGAACAATACAAAGTTGGGACAATTTATATTTTGATTGCTTTGAAAAAGAATTAAAACCCCTAAAACTTTAGATTTATTTCCAGAAACAGTCTCTGCATGTGAGCATATTCCAGTGGAGAAAAACCTTTGTGGATATTTTTTCCTCAGTAGGACCAGATCTATCCTGCACCTGATATGAACAAGATTATTACATTTTAAGATGCTATCACTATAACGATATTAAATCTAACACTTTTTTTTTGCTAGAAAGCAAAAAAGTCATCAACAATTTCCTTAGTAATATTTTTATCTATTTTCCCCAAATTTCCTCTCTCAGTCAAAGATGGTGAATCTTTCAGATCTGTATCTTTTCAGGAGATGAGATAAGTCAAATTACATTGAATTTATCAGAATCAGGTGATTTTTAAAGTTACTCTCAGGAGCAAGATTGGAAAACTAATACCTGACTTCCACCCCAGGATGACTATAGTAGTAGTGGTCTGCTGTCATTCTACAAGCCATCAGGTTTTTGTACTCCAGCAGTTGTTGGTTATGGCTTCCAGCTGTGTTCCTAGAAGTAACCCGTGAAAATAAACATTCTTTAGTTTTTCCCTTTCTCTCGTTAAAGACTTGGACAACTCAGATAATTTTCTGGCATTCCTTAGTAGCCCTTTCTTTAATGAGAAAATCAGCTGGCTGTATAGCTTTTTTTTAGTGTATACTGCCAGCTAATGGCAACTTTATTAGGTATCTGCAGTGAGATGATGAGCCACCTGGGAGTATTAACACCTGGATTTACAGTCACAATGGTAGAGCATATTGAAGTCCTTCACTACACTGAATTACTCAATAATAGCTTTTGGAAACATAAATAATCAAGAAGCATCATTTTTGAAGATAAAAGTGAGGAACATGTCTGGCTAATTGACCATGATGGAGTTATAATAGTGAAATACTGCACGCTTTTGGAGTAAAGTTCTCTATCGTGCTGCCTCTATTTGAAGCATTGAGGGCTGGCAACTCTACAGAAGTTTATGTATAGTGACTCTTGCACATTGCTCCTGCCAATAAGTTGCACATCAGATTTTTACACTGATCTAATCTGTTGCAATAAATTACGGCTCTAAGACAAACAGAGATAAAGTTAAACAGGAGGACCCCAAACAAGATTATCTCATGGAGAATGCCACCAAGATTGCTAATTCAGTTTGCATCAAAATCCAGAAAAGGTCAGATCCTGGTAGCAACAGAATTTTTCATCCTATTTTTTCTATATTCAGTTAAGAAAGTGTTGAAATCGATTTGTGTATTTCAATAAATTGAACTCTATCTTATTAAGAAGATGCTCTAAGTTAGATACAAATATAACTACTGAAGAGACTTAAGTGTGAGCTTTATAGCTTGGCTGAGTTGAGACATATATTTACTCAAGTTACATCAGAGGATTCAAGGTAGTGGCAGAATGCAAAATATAAAACTAAAAAAGTCTCTGTGAATATATGACTATATTTTAGTTCTAAATTGTACTTGCCTGTGCCATGGTTTTCAAATGGAAGTTTCTGTTGTTTTTTTGCTGTTGTTTTGACTCATTTTTTGGCTTTGCAT
>WBMY01016350.1:124888-134924 GCA_013397315.1 Donacobius atricapilla
ATTCTGGCATATTTTTCTTTGATTTTCATTCCCAAATATTTCTCAGGGAAAAGAAAAGTTGTAAAAATGTCCTTATGCAATCTATTAATGTGTATAAATGATAAGCTTACCTCACTTAAACTGTAAATATTTCTGGGGGAAAAAAAAAAATCCTGAAGATGTGGTTTGTTTCTGGGTCTTTTTGTTGTTTTATTTGGTGTTCAATTTCTTCTTATTTGCTATTTTTTAAATAAACTTATAAAATAGAAATAATCCTCCTTTTCTTTACTAAAATCCAAATTCTCTATGGATATTCTTTTTCTCTAAATGACAACGTTTGGGAAAAAAAAAAAAAATAAAAGCCCACACCAACAAAAGATATTTAAACTTCAGGGAGTGCAGCAAAATTCTCAAGAAACCAACACTAGAGAATTTATTTCAGTAACAGTTTTAAATAGAAACCACAAGATTTTACTTGCTGTCTCTTGCAATTAGCTGGTGAGGCACAGACTCACTTCTCTGTCTCTCCCCAACACAAAGAGTATTTAATTATTCATACTAAGAGAAACAACTTTAACAGAACAAATGGAAGAAGCCCAGGCTGCAGTCCCCCATAGCCTGGTGGTTTAGAGCTCGGTGTTGCAGGTTCCTGTTTCTCCTCCTCTGCACCAGGGAGGTAGGAGGCTTCAAGTCAGGGGCTCACCACGCAGGTGGCAGCCCATGGTTTCAGGGCTCCCCGCATCTCGTGCTGCGCCAGAACCTCCTTGTCTCACCAGGGCTCCCAGGCCCCCGTGACCCAGCTGTGGCACTGAGCCCTGCAGGAGAAACAGCAGCTTTGTCACTTCACCGCGAAAATCTGACATTGGCACAGCTCATGTTCCTGCAAGCTCATTTATTATGCAACTGAGACTCAATAAATTAAGTATGATTTGATCTCCCTTCC
This sequence comes from Donacobius atricapilla, assembly GCA_013397315.1. Lineage (NCBI taxonomy): Eukaryota > Metazoa > Chordata > Aves > Passeriformes > Mimidae > Donacobius > Donacobius atricapilla. The sequence continues at coordinate 125,811 of WBMY01016350.1, forward strand.
CCCCACAGCTTTTAAAATGCAGCCAGCATGTTTTGGAGCCGCAGAAAGAATTCTTCCCTGTCAGGGTGGTGATGGACTGGCACAGTTTACCCAGAGAAGCAGTGGTTGATCCACCGATGGGAGTGTTCAAAACCAAGTTTGGCAGGACTTGGAGGAGCTTGGGATAGTGGAAGGTGTCCCTGCCCATGATAAGGAGATTGTAACTTCAGGCAGGGCTGAACAGCTCACAGAGACCATTCCTAAAACGTTTACATAAATTCACCCTCACCTTTGCATGTCCTTGTTGCTGTTTTCTCTACCTCCCAGGGTTATGAACTACTCCACAATCCCAGGAATCCCATATTGTCACCCTAAACTGAAGTTAGACTGGAAGCAGTCATAAAACACATATGCCTTACAGCTCTAACATGTAGTATTTGAAATCATTACCTTGGATTGCATTGCATTGCAGCATTCCAGATTTTTTTTCGATGTGTCAGTAGCCCTTTTGTTTCCATTTGACCACACGTGGACCTCACACATATTGGTTGAGACAAGAAATATTGTGGTAAACTAACTTAATGGGTGTTCCCACACTTACATGGAGTTGTAAACCAGGTATGTCACACTGGGAACTTGGCATTTCAATGAGGCAGCGTCAAATGTCATTTGAGGATGTGGGGAGCAGGTGCAGACTCAGGAGAAAACTGAAACAAGTGTGGGATATTGTAGGACAGGCCAGGATCACGGCTATAACCTTAGAATCTGGGGAAATAAGCCATGGACAGATGTAATTGTTCTTTAGGGCAGACAATTACAGAGGAACAGTTGGAGTGGTTATAGTAAACCTTGCATACTTGTGTGAATAAAATGATTAAATAACAATATTATACCAAATCACTCATTAGTCAGGCACACAAAGTTACTTAATACCAGACTAAGAAAGTTCCTGGATTTCAGTTAACCACTTAGAGAGGTCAAAATTTTAAATAAGGAAATGGACACGAGAAAGACAAGTGGTGCAAAAATTCCTGAAACGAACAATCAATGAACTACAAAACACAGCTTTTTAGTGTTGATGCCGTTTTCTCCCTTCCTCTGCTAACCAGTCAGATAAAAATTTGCTTAGACAAAGGCATCCCAATTTAAGCTCAAGGGACTTCAGTGTCTATTGGAATCAAGACAATCTAAAAACAGCTCTGTTCTGCTTTGAAAAGGTAAATGAACCTTCTGTGGAAAGCAGAAGTGTGAAAGGTTCAGAAGAAATCTATTACAAGCTTCAGCACACACTTGTGACAAGAATTGTGACTCTGTATTTTAGCAGAACAGAGTCTCCCCAAGGGATGCCATCTAATCTGAGACATTAAAACATTGCATTCACTTCAGCCATATAACTTCTTCCCTCAGATGGTGGTCTAATGTAACGCTATTCCTAAAACAAATGATTGGTTTTAAGTATTCTTAAGAGCAGAGCTGTTAAATGTTTCTGGTCAGAGTATACATATTTAAGTTAAATTGTACCCTACCATGCTATTTTATTAAAACAGGAGAATTACATAAAAGCACATTCTTGCAGTACAGGGTTGTTTTTTTTCATAATAAATTTCATTTTTCAATTAATCTCTTTCTTTTTTTCTTTTGAAAGAGAGCAATGGGTGCTTAAATTCTTTTCAACATGAAACCAAACTCCAACTCGTTCATTAGGAAAATATATGTTCCAACACTTTTTCCTAAGTGGAAAAATAAAAAGTTTCAAAACCTTGAAAGTTGCCTCAAAATGAAAGTGTCATCCTGTCGACAGCTCCAATTCTTTAAATTGTTTTTTCTGACACTTAGTAGAACTTCCAGTAAATCAAGTTCTTTGATCATATCTGAAGCTCCTTGTTCAATTTTAGTCTCGTTGTCTTGCTAAATAAACCTCTATAGCTTAAGTTTTTCATGTTGTTTAGTACAAAGAATCAACACTGCAAAAAACCAACATTGCAAACACTCAGAGTGAGATCACACTTCAGTTGCTACCAGAACTTCATGATATATCCGTCTGCACACAAGAACACACACTCTAGCATAAATGCACGCTAACGTGCTCACTGTCCAGGTGTATTTACCACCTGCCCTGCTGCTGGTGCCAGCCAACACCACCAACCCGGTGAGTTGCGGGACAAGTTTCTGCCGTGCTCTCTTTGATAAACAGTGCCTGCTGCCAATCACAGCCTGGGCTATTAGTCCCCCAGACTCCCCATCTTTCACAGACTCCAGAGAGGTTTCCCAGAAAAAGAATTAAAGGATTGTTTTTAAGAGTTGAAAAAGCAGAACCATTGGCAAATGCCAAATAGTTAAGAAAAACTAAGCAACTGTAAGAAAATTTACGAATTCTTGCTTTCTGCTAGGAATTACTCCAATTACACAGAATCTATTCAGACTGTTTTCTTTAAGATAATATTCTCCTCCGACCTGAAGGCCTAAAGGAGTAAGAGGAAGACTAAGGTAAGGCACTTGGTGAAATTTCAGACTTCTGGAAGAGGAATATCTGGATAAAGCTGCTCCTAGGTTTTTCACTGGTGCCAAAGATTTCCCATACTAGGCAGGACAGAAAAAAAACGTTGCTGGTTTTTAATATACATAGCATTTAAAGCAAAAAAAGTACAAAAATTCAATGTTTTAATGCCAAAAATGCAAACTCAGTTTTAAAATTTCTTTTAAATAGAAATAACTATAAGGACTGGCATCTCAGTGGCTGGTTTTTTATTTTCCTGTTTTGTTTTCTATTTAATTCTGTAGTACAAATTTTGAGATGAGCAATAACATCTGGCTAGTTTTGTCATAAAGCTTCATTTTAGATTCAACTTCAAAAAATGGGGGGTTTTTAACATCTCTTATCCTTTGGATTCCTTACTTAGAGTTTGTCAGGTATAAATTTTTAATTGCTTTTTCTTTAACATCAGTTAATAAGCCATGCTTCTACTTTAGAACAAAGTAAAGGAGACACTATTGCAAAAAATTCTTTCTATTGGGGCCTGGTAAAGGCAGAGAATTGGTTTCATATGTTTCCAGTGCTTAATTTTCACGTGCCCTGTTAATTGTATACAGAGGCAGAAGCAGAGGTAAATTTTGCTTTCAACTGCTTCTCCTTCACATGTGGCCCAGCTCTGAGAGAGCATGCAAATCCTGCAAACCCTTTGTTCCATCCACCTTTCAGATTCATAAGCAGTCGTTTGCAGGAGTGGAGTGGCATATGCACTTTAGGTGTTTAGTTTTCATAGCATGCCTGACCTTTCAAAAGGTGAATGGAGGTGCATATAGATCCTAGTACAGAGCTCAGACTGGAGCTCACAAATGCCATGGGAACCAACTTCCTAATTGTAGAGGGTTTTTTTTTCCCCCCCATTTTCCTTTCCATGCAGTACAAGGTTAAATGAATGCAAACTCATCAGCTACATACTTACAAGGTTCTATTAGTGTTTTCCTTCTATTCTCTCTAAAATATTTTTAACAAGCAACTGGAAATTTTACCTATTTAATCAGTGATATAAAGTTGTGATTTTTTTCTTAATTATAACTATTATTTGTTATAAACTCATGACTTTCCATTCGGCAGATTTTTTTCCAGTATCTACTTTCTCTGAGCCAGTATAAATCTTACTGGTTTCCTTCCAGAAAGTACCAGGGACAGCAGAATGCAAGATATTTTAAGTCTTAAAGCCAGAAGTATTCAGGTTTGTTGTTGTTGTTTCTTATTTTATGAAGAAAAACAAACAAAAATTTTTAAAGTTTCTCACGCCAGTTCTAATATAGACATAAACAGCCCATTCTTGTCTCACTGTTCTTGTCTTAAATCTGTGCAGTTGCAGAATTTTAAAGAACAGTCAAGTGTAGCAGCACAGCCAAGGGAGTGATAAAGGAGAAAAAGAGAAAGAGATGTAATAAGGCTGGGTTTGAAAATTAAGAGGAATAAGGAAATGCTTCATCTAGCCAGTTAAAAGAAGGCTCAGTGAGGACAGCTCCACCCAATTTGGCACAAATAATACAGCTGACTGGCTTGCCACCTCATATGTACCAACTTTGAATCTGTATATCTCTTCAGAGCCATAATGCTTAGCACTGCAAATCACCCACTGAAAGAACCTTCAAATCTTTGGAACTTATTGATGCAATTACCTTTGTGCTGCTGAGCTGAATGCAATGTCCATTGTTTGTCTGTAAACTTTGTCTGCAATTGCAAGAAAAAGAAAAGAAAGGAGAGTATTACTCTGTGCAGCTTGTATTCTTTGGGTACTCTTTCTCTTTGGATCCAGCTAAGCTAAGAAATCCATTTAACCTTTTAGTGTCAAGTTTGATGGACCCAAGGTGACACTGTATGTTTTCATTGTCCAGTACAGTTTATGATTGCAATAAACCTGAAAGAAAAATTGATGTTGACAAAGATTATATATATGTTTTTCTTCTCCTCCTGCTGAGATGGAAAAGTGACAAGTGTCACTTTTAAAAAGCAGTAGCCTCACGTACAATCTAAGGACAAGGTTTGTCATCAATCATGTCTTTTCATAAGTCTTCACTGATGAGTTTGACTTTGGACCTGCAGTCTTTGAACCCTCTTTCAGCTTTAGTCCCAGAATCATAGATTCATTCATTCATTCATAGATTCATGGATTTTTAAGGCCAAAAAGGACAATTACAATCATCTTGTGTGAATACAGGCCACAGAGTTCAAGCTTTCATTCTTCCTCCTCCTACTTCTTTCACAAATATTTTCAGATTTCTCTTTGCACTCAGTTGCTTATTAATCTCATTGTGATGCTTTAAATTTTTTCTGAACTGCCTCTGCTTCCCCTTAATCTTGTTTAGGATACATTCCTGCCATGAATCTCAAAGAATAATTCTTACATAAAGCTTGAAACCAACAAAATACTACATCTTCTTGAAGAGAATGTTACATCATCCTCTTAAAAAATATGCTGTCTACTAGTGTCATCAGTAGACTATCTTAGACTAAATATTCATCAGCAGATCTCTTGGGAAATGTGCATTTAATAATGTTTTTTCTACAACATAACTTTGTCTTAGTAAATACACTGTAATTAAAGGTATCATTTCAACTCATATCCAAATGTGACTCTTCTCCAAGACTCGGTCTCCCACTTCCCTTTTTTCTCCTTCCATTTCTTAAGTCTGTCTGGGTCTGCCTCTTTCTTGTTCTGTCTTATAAAAGTTTTAACGCAAAGAACTTCTCAGTTTTCAGGTAAAATAAATTGTCAATGTATTTCTAGTAACAGTAATAGCCTTTTATTCCCTCCACCCCTCATACAAAAAATTAATAGGATACACCAATCTGCCCTTGTGCCCTTGACATATAATTTGTTAAAAATAATAATACAAATGATTACAGGGAAAACTACTACTGCTAGGAGTGCATCAGTTTGCCAGCATGGAGATAAATAAGACAGCTCTCTCTGTGGGTGACTCTGTCATCACGTTTTGTACTGGCGCTACCCAGCAGGCTTAACAATGTGAGTCCTGTCATGACTGGTCTCAAAAGTTTCTTCAGAGAGAAGCTGGGGGGCTAAAGCCCTTTTTTAAGAGAAAGATAACTAAAAGGAGGTAAAAATAAGTGGCTCTCCAATAGGCCTGCGTGTCGAATGTATTTAATTGCTCACAAGTCACATATCTTCCATTCTTCACATTATTGCAAAACCTGCAGCATTTCTTTGGTACAGCAGTTAGTCAGGTTTTATCTTCTACAGAGAAAAGTTATAATTTCTGTTATAGGGGAAAAAAAAGGACTCATAACAGTGAAGGCAATTACAAGAGAAACAGTCAATGCCAGGTATAGGAGAAAGAGTTGCGTGTTATTCAGGTGCAAACGTGGGAATAAGGAGTCCTAGAATGTACAGCAGTTCTGCCCCATACCTGTGTGGGTAATCCTCTTAGGCTTGGCAGTAAAATGGAGAGATTTACATGGAAAATCTTTTTTCTAATCCATCTCTCAAACTTGAAACTGCTCTCATCTTGTTACTGGTAGTAATATCACTTTTTTATACACTCAGATTGTTAATATTGTATCACCACTTAGACTTATTTAAATACAACTGTGTAAATAAAGGTCGAGAATTAATCAGCTACCAGAACATTCTTTAGAATTTTAAGTTCTGTGTTTCCTTAGTTTATGGTTGAATACAAGACACGTTTTCTGTGAAGGTATATAGGAATTTGCCTCATCTCTTTGAAGAACTGCCATAAGAAACATGCTATGGAATCTGAAGGCTTCAGCAGAAGTTTTGACAAACCATAGCCATCACTGGAATGTGGAGTACCAGGCAGTTGAAGGTTACATTTTACACTTGCCCTGCTGATTTGGGTTATTTTTTTGCTAAAAGATTCTTTTTTTGTGGGCGTCAGAGCATCCTGGAAAGTATAACTCTGATTAACCTATACTCTCTTATGAGTGGATGAAATATGCTGTTCATAAAGAATTGAGGCTTCAAGTGACACAATTTTTCAGCAACTGCATATCATTTGGTGCAATATGGAAACATAATCTGTTAGAGGATTTATATGGAATTGAGCAGAATCAGTGTCAGTTACCTGGAAGAGGCAGATTTCAGTATGTAAGGTAAGCAACATGGAACTGTGCATTTCACATGTAGTGTAAAAAAAAAAAGCTGAGTCAAAAAGTGATTAAAGAAATGTTTAATTCTAAAGAAATATTTTTGAATGTTACATTCCATGGATTTATTTTTCTTTTTTTATTCTGATTCATTACAAACTATTAAAAGGGAGATATCTTTTCTTTCTCCAGAAAATGAAATTTATTATTTATCTTTTTATTGCTAAAAAGATGCAAAGCATCCAGTATGATAGCATTTATATAAGTGTGAATAATAGTCTGTTTTTTACCACCAGTGGTTTACAATTGAAATAGATTGTATACTGTCATGTTATGTTAACTGCCCCAAAAGTTATAAAACCCAAACATTTTTCCCCTATGGAAAGAAGATAATTGTGATCAGGAACAGGTATTTTCAAGGACAGTGCATACTCTACTGCTCAAGCAGGTCTCCCATTTCCCACTCACAGACACACATCCAATTATGTAGGGAGAACATTATATCCTAGGCACAGAAAATATTTCAGCAAAAGCAGGAATGTACTATCTTCAGCCAGGTTTACAGGAGCAATATAACCACCTTGCAGTGAAATATTTCTGTTAGAAAAGTGAGGCAAATATCTTGTGGGGAGTTAAAGGTTTGGTAAAGTGAGGGCATCAAATCAATGGCATTCATTAGCAGAGGTATATAGAAGGGTTTTTTTTTTTTTAATTTTAATAGAATTAATGTAAAAATGGTTAAATATTTTGGCATACTGATTAGTTGTGTTAGCATCTCTCCCTAATGCTTAAAAAACCCAAATTGCACATTTGGAACCCCATACTCTCATAAAGTATTAACAGAAAGAGAATGAGCAATCACTGGTCATTCCCAGTTTGTGGGATACAATACAACAAGGAGCCGTAAATGCTTAAACCTTCAGAAACTTGGTGTTGAACTTAGTTATGCCATTTTGGTGGCTGCTTTTAGAACCTCATGTCAGAAGAAGTCTTGAACTACTTCTGTATGCAACTGTTGTTTATGCTTTTACTTTGATTTGCAGCATAAATAAGTTCTAAAATAAAGCTAGTGAGAACTGACAAGCTTTATGAAAGTGTTTTAAATTTCTGTGGCAAACAAGACTTTCACACAACAAAAAAAAAAAGCCCAAAACCAACCACCTCCCAAATGCTAAATAAACAGACAATAGCTGTCAGTATTCGAAGTCTGTATCACTGAATTGAATTCAACATATTAAATTATTAGGTTTCTATTCAGTCTTTAACGATACACTATAATCATTTATTCATTTTTACTTCCAGACCTGTTTCCTCTGAATTGACAGGGGATGGGTGTATGAGGTTTAAAAAATCAGTGGCATTTCCAAATGGACTTAAAAATTGACAGCTTTGAATTGCAGGCCACCAATTGTTGTGAAATTTAGTTTTGATGGTCTGGCTGTACCCTTATAGGACCTCTGAGCTATTGAAAACGTACTATGAATAATGCAACCAGACTATAAAGTACAAATGATGTAAAGTAGCCGACACACCTTAGTGCTGCCATGTAAGTGTGGGATGTTCAAGCTGCCATCAGGAATGTTTCAGGATATAGTGCTGTGGCTGAGGGAACAGCATTCATGGTGTCCATTCTTTAAGGAGTAGCTGCTGCAAATATTGAAGTGGAACACAAAACAAAACAAAGCATTTTCTTCATAACCTGACATTAACTATAGTGCAAATTTAACTATATGATTAATCTCCTTTATTTCTTACTTCCCTTTTTTTTTCTCCTTTGAAATTCATTCATTTAAGTACACAGACCTTCCCATTTTTCCTGTTTTCACCATAGTGGGTTGGTTTTTTTTTTTTATGTCATCCTTCAAAGCAAACTAACCCCCTCCAGTTTAGTTTAGAAATAAATCAATATCTTTCAAAAGTGGAAGGCATGTGCATTCAACGAAAATAGCAAAAAAAGGCTTCAATGTGGACAAGTCGAATGTTAAAACTTAATAAAAATGAGATGAAAAGATTAGTGTGAAAAACAAACTGCTGAAGTTTCTAAAATAAAAGAAGTAATAATAAAAAGTTTTTCATATCTATCAAAAGCAAGAAACTTGCCAGAGAGTTTATGGGATTTACAAATGACCAAGATGTAAAAGAATCATACAAGTAAGATAATGTCATAGCAGAAAAGAAAAATGAATTCTTCATATCCATGTTCCCCGTGAAGATGGGAAATTTGGTTGTTTCTCTCTGTTTGAATGTCAGTCTCAAAATGAAGTGTCAGCAGTGGAGATTTTAGACATATTGATAAAATGTAACAAATCATCAGGACTAGATGGTATTTACCTACGAGTCTGAAAGGAATTCAAATACATAATTACTGACTTAACTGAGATTTAAATCCTAGTACTTCAGGATAAGAAGTAAGGGAGTAAGGGGAAAAGGCAAGAGGGAGGAAGAAGGATGAAGGGGGAAGAGGGAACTGAAAAGGGAGAAAGGGAAAGGGGAAAGGGGAAAGGGGAAAGGGGAAAGGGAAGGGAAGGTCT
>WBMY01016350.1:141848-158053 GCA_013397315.1 Donacobius atricapilla
CTGTATTTGATTATAATTTTACATCACACAAATTTCATTCTATCATCTCCAAAACATAGCAAGGCTGTGACCAAAGCTGTCTCAGGATGATGCCAAGTCAATAATTCTTACCTTTATTACATCTCTGCTGGGTAGCTGTAATTCAACCTAGTTGTTGTAATTGTAGTATGCTAGCACCTGTAGATTGGTGTGCCTGAAGCAATTTTGCGTCCAATGATTGTTCCATGTCTTTTACAATCTTACCTACCTGTCTAAGGCATCTGTAATATACAGCAAAATGCCTACTACATCTTGCAGAGACAAAGAATTTATGCCACTTAAGATTTAAATCCTTCCTTATGAAGTACCACAGCTGAAAGGTAATTCTTTTAGACTATCAGTTATGCTCCAGTTTGTAGTCTCTTTTCATCCATTCCTTCTTTCCTTCTCTAATTCTCTCTTGCTCCTTCACCCTCCTTTTTTTCTTTCACTTCCCCTCCCCATTTTCCTTCTGCTTGTAACTACACATTTTTGTAGTAGTTACACTTCTGTACATTTTTTAGAGTATTTTTGATTGCTTCTGCTGTTTTTCAAATTTTGAGTTACTGTACAGGGGACACTGAAAAAAATTTCTTGAAGGTCATTAGAATCAGTGGCCTGGTAATATGGTAACACATCACTCTAATGTGAGTGATGTTCAAATGATAAAAAAGGATGTGGAAGTATAAAGGGATAATGTCCACTTTGGCATTCGTTCTCAACTATTTCTTATGGTTTTTTGAAGCAATTGCCCATGGCAAAATCACCGATTGAACAGCCACAAAAAAAAAAAACAGTTCCATCCACTTTCTTACCTTTCAAACTGTAGAATTATATAATGAAAAAAAAAAATTTAGAAAGCACAAAGAAAAGCTTTTTTTTTCTTGCTGGGTGGTTCCCAGGGTGTTGCCTGGCATTATCACATTTCAGATACAAAATTTAGTATTTGCCTTTTCAGAACTTCATGAGGCTCACCAGAGATCCTTTCTGCAACCTGTGGCGATCCCTGTGAGTCACGGTGATTCTCTTCAATTTTATGTAATACAGAAACTTTTTGAGAGAAAATTCTTACCTGTCATCCTATAGTTCATAGAGACAAAGATACTCTACAATAGAAATGCAAAATAGCATGCCATAAATACTTAATCTACTTAGTGCTATGAATTTTTTACATCTCACAAAAATTATTTATTTCTTAAATCTGAACTTAAATGCAAAAATTCTTAAAGCCGTGTGGCTTTCTTAAGGTAAAACTTTACCTCTTTGTTCATAAAAGCTTTTACATTTTCATTTCAAAAAGCTGGAGAAGCGCACACTGAAAAACACAAGCACACAACAAAACTATCAGGCAAGCCAAAATGCTACATTATTGTTGTAGTAAAGATCTCAATTTTGAAAAAGTCCATGTGTTTTACTGTGCATATCTGGAGATTTTAAATGTTGTTATTTAGAAAATTACATGATCGTTCTTATTATATCCAAGTATGAAATTAATGCTCCCACTATTAAAGTTTTGAAAGAGAATAATTTACAAAAGAAAACTCATGGTATTGTACAGACCTAAAAGAGTCTTTCTTCCAGAAGCAGGTAAAATGCTGACCTTTCTGTAATAGCCATAAAATTGTATCAGAGGAACCCAGACACCTTTTGAATACACCCACAGTATATCAGCATCACACAGTTTACATTTTGAAGCATATTTATCAAAACTGAGTCAAAATTCTCAAACTGAGAGAGTAAAAGCCTCAAATCAATTTATATTCTACAATAGAGCATTTGGGACCCTGGCAACTCAGTAATTATTTGGCTTCTGCGTGTGTGAGTATGCATGCGTTTATTATTTTATTTATTTATGTGAGATGTGTGTACATAAAAGCTCTGCATGTGATTTATTAAAAACGAATGATGTAGCAAAAAGATTATATTCCTTCATAATGGGGTGGGGTGCTTGCCAGAGTCTGGAAGTGGAATACTAACCAATAGCTTTTTGAGAGCTGCTAGTTGAAGAGCTATTGAATATGAGTTGGCTTTGCTCTTCTTTTAGCTTGGGAGACTGTTTCCCTTAATTTCTATTTGTATTATGTACCTTTTGGATGTTGTTTTCTTTCCTCATGTCCTTAGGATCCATTCTTTGGACCTTTTTCAACGCAGAAAAAGCACATGAGAGGAGCAGATCTAATGGGTCAAGTGTGCTGTGGCCATGGATTCAAATTTCTGCTTCCTAGTGGGCAGATGCTGATTAAAACTGATTTGTGTCCCTAAGGTGATCTGTCACGCAGCTGGAAAGGGTGGAAAGGGTACCCAGGAAGGAGACATTTGGAAATAGGTTGCAACATAACAGCTTGGTATATTCAGGGATTTGAACAGGTCCAACCACTTCATATCTGCATTCACAGGAGGAGCAGCTTGTGTTGAAAAACCTCGAATGGGGATAAAGTGAAAGGGTGTCACCAGAATATGACTCAGGTGAATGTCTTTCAGAAATAACTTAACTCCTAGCCCTGCATCTGTCCTTAGCACATGAAGGCTTAGGGACAGTTTTCCTGCTCTATTCAAGTCTCTCAGTCTTTCTTCTGATTCAGTAAAAAGTAAGGCCACATCCTGCAATGTTCAATATTATAAAGCAATGAATCTCACTGGTTTCAAAGGTATTTTTCTCGGAAGTGGTTTATTATGTTACCCCCATTGTCAGAACCTACATGTTACAAGCACCTTTAGGACAAGAGTGATGGGTATCAGAAGGCATGGTGATTCTCAGCAATGTTAGTGAGGCCCTTGGATCCAGAAGCAGACTGTCTGTGCTGAGACAGTTCTGCGTCCTCTGGACTGAATGTCCACAATGTTTTGTTCACAAGTATCAGAAATTTTTGGAGTGCTGAAACCAAGGGCAGATGGGAATTCCAGCTACAAAGGAAGAGTCTGTCACTGAAATATGTTATGAGATGTTTTTCTCAATTTGTCAGGACTGAGATAAACTCTAACCCACATTAAACTGTACCATCTTACATATATACTATATTGATGTTGTGTATGAAGCTGAGGCTAGGTNGCCATTTCGTGATTCTACAAAAAGAATAAAAGCTCCTCCCGTGTTAAATTCAAAAGAAGCTCATGGGTAATACAAACACACTACTGTAACAGAGAGAAAAAAGGTCAAAAAGTATGAGAATAAGAAAAGTGAGATTGATATGTCTTGTCAACTAAAAGATGGAAACTCAATTGAAGGCATTAAAGACTGTGAAATAACCTTTATTTTGTACATACACACTTGACCAACCTTATGAGAAACTACTATATGACTGAAATATCTCATTTTATATGATAATTTACACTTTTATTTTGAATAAAATTCATCCCTGCAACAAAGAACAAAACTAAAAAAAAAAAGAGAAATGCAAATATAAATCAGTGTAACTTTCTTTTGCCCTGCATTACATACTTGTAAAAAAAGAATGAAAATAACTTTCCCTTCACAGGACATTCAGAGTCTTAATTTAACTGAGGTCTTTCGGTGGAAGTAGAGGGAAAAAATATTAGTATTATTATGATTGTTATTATTATCATTACAGTTACCATCATAATCACCATCAGTATCATGTCGTGGTGTCCCTGGAGATCCCTTTCTCCCACTGCCGGGCTAACCCTGGCACCGTGCAGCGTAATCCGGTTCGGCTCCCTGCGACTGGGCAGAGCCGGCTGAGTGTCTTCCAGCTCACCGCACCTGATCCTCAGGGAGGGACTTGGTGTGCAGTGACGGAGGCAAGGAAGAAGAGGGGGGACTCTGAATGGGGGAGCAAGCAAGTTTATTGGAGGAACCGACGTGGGACCTCCTCACCCTGCCGCTACGGCCCAAGCAGAGCCAAGAACATCTGTTACATGAGCTTTTAAACAGGGAAGGGAAAAGGGGAGCCAACGAAGAAAAGCCAATGGGGTTACCCTGGGGAGTGGCTCAGGGGGTGAGGGACATCCTCAGGAGCCAAATCCCTTGGGGAGGAGGAGGGTCTCCCCAACAGTAGCCTACCACTCGAGGTCCTTCCCAGAACTTTCTAGAAGCTGGGTCAGGTCGCCGAGTGACAGGCAGCTCACCAGGGAGGGGAGCAGTGAAATGGCAGGAAAGGATATATCGGGTTGCTGGGGCAGAATAGGGAGCAACCAAGCACACAGAAGTCAAGATGGTACACAGAACAAACCATCTGGTTAACAATCAAACGTAAAAACCCACACTGCTACAGTATCAAATTCAGGACAAAAAAGTGCCAGCCAATCATTTTGATAGCTGTGTTTACCAAGATGAGGTGTAAACAGGACAAATAAATCTCATCGTCTGTTTAATGCAACACTTTTGCTTAGAATTTTAGCGATAACCCTGAATAACTGTAGTTCCAGAGTGTTCCTTGTAAAGGATTAACTAGGAAATCACATATATTAATTGCGCACAGTACCATTCCACTGATGAGACATTGAAGATATCTTTAAAAATTGCAATTGGAACATCTTTAATAAATTAATCTGTGATTTTTCTCTGATTAATCTACTCTGAGGAAAAAAAAATACAAACAAGTTGTCATCTTCAGAGAGATTAATAAATAATGCAACAGAATTTAACTGGAAGTTCAACTAGTATAGAACTATATTTCTAAGTTTATTCATCTCACCAAAGGCTTATCTTCTCTCAGTAATATGTGATAAATAATGATAACATAACAATATAATGACCATTTAAAAAACACACTAAGATAAATTTCTCAGATTTATTCATTTCAAATATAACTATTAGATCCCTTATCAACTTTAGAAAGTCACCTTAAGGTCTTAAATTGTTCAGGGGTTTTGTTGTCCTAATTCTTTCTGTCATGCTTAATCAAACAATCAGTTTTAACAGAAGCTGATTGTCCAAATAAATTTAGCTTAAATTCCTGGTATTGGATGACATCTCCACGTTATCAGAAATAACAAATTGCCAAGCCTGGTTTTAATTATATGATAGCAGCTGACCTAACATGAGTGCACTGTGAAATGCGCCGCACCTTGGGGGCATGGGGTGGGGAGCAGGATCTGTGGGAGACTATAGAGAATACTTAAAAGATATTCTGTTAAATGGATAATATTCTGTGAAATGGAAAATGACATCTACCTTCAGTTCCACCAGTATAAAATAGCAATTTTGATACCGGCAATGGAAGTACACTGGTGTAAAATCTTAATAGATGAGAACAGAATCAATCTCAGAATCAACAGAGACTGAAATTTTAAACATTTACAGTAGAGGAATTACAAGACTGTTGACTTTGTTCTTACACTTTATTCTTATTCTGTAGAGAAGAGTATTGAACTTCTTGGATTAGTATCAGTAAATCTGAGCTATGATCCCATTTAGAATTATATGTGTATATGCTCCTTAAATAGAAAATACATAGGCTCATTATAACTTGCACCTGTCTCTGTTTTATCAGGATTTCACATAAATATATGGATGTTATCACCAGCATCAAAACTTAAAAAAATCACTAAAGTTTCAGTCTGGATGCTTCCTGGTAGCCAGGAGGTCTTAGCAACCACTTCATAAAAACAATACCAGTACCATGAGTCTTCATTTTGAGCTGGGAAGCCTGTCCTCTGGCAATGTCAGAGCTCACCAGACAGTTACAACCCAACACAAGCAGATATAGGCTGAAGCAAGAGAAAGCACTGCTTGTCAGCAATTGTAATTTCCTTTTGAGACCACTTTTGTACAGAAATTTAATACTCGAAACAGGATTGAAACAGAGGTAGAACTCAAGGTCTTCAGTGAGATCAAGGTTCAGTTTTGCTGGGCATATGATTTCACTTTGTCTGGAGCCCAAGTCTCTGATATACTGCAGTCCATGGATGTGTCCTGCTTGTCTGTAGAAAGTTAGTTTTATGTGCTTTTGGCTCTTGCCCCTCCTGCAAAGTTTTAGATTAATGGCACTGTGTCTTAGAAAACTTAAAACCTGACCTGATTTCAGAAAAAAATCCCCAACTTGAACATTCTCTGTGCAATTCAAAGTGGAAAAGCAGTTTTCTCAATGTAAATAAAACATTTTTATGCTATGAAATATAACCTTTTCATTATGGATTCTAGGATGATTTTTTCCTCCATTCCTATCTAAATTCCACTGTGTCTTTCATTTAAGTTCATACTTTAATAACTTTTCTTTTTTTCTCTTCTTTTTATTTTTTGTTTTTCAAAAAGCAAGCAAACTAATGAACAAACAAAAAACCCAGAGAAAGTACAACAAGAAGAATATAAATCAGGTAAATGAAAGTTTGCTCAGGACAGCAGGGGACATTTAACTAATTTTGAAATACCTTGGTTCTTGTTAATAGATTCCTCTTCATGTTCCTGTGGGAAAAATTACCTTCAGCTATTTTATTAATAAATAAAATGGAATTAAATGAAACAAAATAAACATAATTTGAAGGAAGATAAAACCCAATTTATAGTTTAAATAAATAAATACATCCAAGGAAGTCTCTGCTTTTAATGAGGGATCAGGAATCATATATCAGAAATGCTCTCTGAGGCAAGTAAACTTCTCAATACTCTTCAAAATTCATATCAAAAGGTATCATAGAAAATCTTAGAAAATAAACAACTAGGAATATCTTTATGAAAGCTACCCTCT
The DNA here is from genome assembly GCA_013397315.1 of Donacobius atricapilla. NCBI lineage: Eukaryota > Metazoa > Chordata > Aves > Passeriformes > Mimidae > Donacobius > Donacobius atricapilla. Next base: position 148,514 of record WBMY01016350.1, read on the forward strand.
GACTTAGTTGCATGAAAAAATAAGCAAAAGATAAATAAGTAAAATGGGCTATACAAAATTAAATTTGAAGGTTCTTTTTATTTTCCTTTTTTTTTCCCCCCTTTTTTTTTTTTTTTTTTTTTTAGTGAAATGTTACGTTTAATTTTTAAAGANAATGTTACGTTTAATTCTGAAGTACAAGTTAGTTGTCATATACTTGCAAGAAGAGTTCAGGCCATGGAGAGCAATTTCCTTGGAGTTGTTTTTCCTTCAACCCAAAAGCTCAGTGACTAGAACAGCTTCAATGCATTCATTCTTTTGACAGCATTTGAGCAATACCACTCATCTCTTAAAATAATGCTTCAATATTTTTATGTCCTGGACATTTGAAGGAAGATCCTTTTAATATTTCTGCTCTCATTTTTACTTCTTGTACAAGCAACTAAAATTCAGGTGTCCCACAGAACCACAAATTTTAAAATTCCTCTTTCTCACTTGTATTTAAAAAATGCTGAATCTGGCCAGTTTCATGAGAAGAAGGACTGAGGAAAATTTTCTTCTAAAAATCTTGCTACCAACATGATTAAGAGAAGTCAGAGTAGCAAAGAAGTTTACACTGTCAAAAAAACTTAAGGATGATCTAGTCCAACTCTTAACACTGCCAGCCCCTCCCCTTAACCATATTCCCAAGAGCCACATCTACAAGTCTTAAACGCTTCCAGGGATGGTGACTTAACCATTCCCCTAGGAAGCTTGTTCTAATGTCTCAACCCATTTTCTGGACAACTCTTTCCTATTATCCAAATAATCCTTCCCTGGCATGTCTTGAGGCTGTTTTATTTTATCACTTGCTATACTGGGAGCAGAACCTAACTCACACCTGGCTGCAGCCTCCTTTCAGGCACTTGCACAGTGAGAAGGTTCCTCTCCCAAGCCTCCTTTTGTCCAGGCTAAGCCCTCCCAGCTCCCTCGGCTGCTCCTCATCAGAACTGTGCTCCAGACCCTTCCTCAGCTCTGTTCCCTTCTCTTGACATGCTCCAGCACCTCAATGTCTTTCTTGTAATGTAGGGCAAAAACCAAACTGAGAACCCCAGTGCTTCACCAGTGCCCCCAGTACAGGGGGATGGGCACTGCCCTGGTCCTGCTGGCCACACTATTGCTGACACAAGCCCAGGGCCATTGGCCTTCTTGGCCACCTGGCCACACTCCAGCTTGTGTTCAGCCACTGGAAACCAGCACCTCCAGGTCCTTTTTCACTCAGCAGCTTTCCAGCCACTCTGTCCCAGCCTGGAGCTGCAGGGGTGGTTGTGGCACAGGGGCAGGATCCAGCACTTGGCCTGGCTGAACCTCACACAATTGGCCTCAGCCCATGGATCCAGACTGTCCTGATCCCTCTGTAGAGCCTTCCTGTCCTCCAGCAGCTCAGCACTCCCACCCAGCTTGGGGTCATACTAAATCTGACTGAGGGGCACTCACTCCCCTCATCCAGATAATTGATAAAAGTGTTGAACAAGACTAGAGCCAATAATAATCCCTGAGGAACACCACTGGTTCTGGATGCAACTTCATTCACCAATGAATCATCCACTCTTCTGAATTAAGACTTTACTACAGAGTAATTGTTTTCTGTCTTCCAGGGCAGCAGCCTATTAACTTCTAAATTATATCAACATATACAGAGGAAGGGGGCTTTCATCTTAGTACTATTAAGCAGTACAAAGAGTCATAGGGTGAATATAGCAATAACTTCTGTTCCAGTTGGACCTCCATTTAAACATTTACTGAGTTTTATTTAATTTTCAATCTGAAAAAGGTCTGATATAAACTTTATTTATCTGACCATTTAAGGAGATTTCCAAAGGACTCAAAGTAGATGTTGAATTCCCTTTGAACATAAAAAAATAATATCCTGAGTCAACAGGCCTGTCACTATTTTGTAGTACTTATATATTTTGGATGGTTGAGTTTTCCTTTTAGTTGACAGGAAGATTGACCAAAGAAGAATTAAGTTTGAGGATAAGTTAAAAAAAAAGGTGGATTGTATTAATTAAAAAAAAATTTGAAAAAATCATTGACTCTATGCAGGAGGTATGTGAATTGTATTAGTATCATTAAGATAGAAAAAAAAGGAAATGGATTGGCATAATATGCCATCTCAGTTTTTCTCTTGTCTTTGGGCCTTTTTATCTGTCTTTCATTGCATTGTCTTTTTTTTATTTATTTATTTAAATAATGTCCTTAAACATCTTTTCTAGTCCTAAATTCAATAGAATTTTTTGTTTTGTTTCAAACTTTGACCAGGAATTCTTACCAACAGTCATGACCAACATTCCTCACCTCTATCATAACACCCTTTTGTTAACTTTTTGGAAACCAAGCATCCAAACCATTCATTCCCTTTCCTATCAAAAAAAAAGACTAAACAAATAAAATCCTTGTCTGCTCTTAGATTTGGTGTAATTACCCTACTGACTTTCTCACACCAGCACTGCCATTCTTCAACTCCTCATTGAGTCTGGATATTTCTGCTTGTGATAAATAGGCAAGAAGTGAAAGTTCACATCTTTTGATTATGGTGCTTAAAGCTCCTATTTCACTCCTCCACTTCTCTCTGTTTTTTTTTTTTTCTCCTCCCTTTCCTTCCCGTATTTCTATCCCCTTTACTTCTTTTCCTCAGAGACAAAACCTTTTACATTTTCAGGTCTGCATTTCATGTAACATTTTTGTTTTGTTTGTACATGGGATCTTGAAGATCTATAGTTGTTTTCAACCTTCAAGGTCATTGGACCCCTTACTTATGCACTTCTATGCTCCCTGAATTAGTATTACCCTTAAAGGAACAATATTTCACAGCGACAGCAGTCACTGTGTAATGAGCTTTGTTAAAACTGCTAATGCCAAAATGCATTTTTATCTTCACATACTTTCTGTCTTTACAACCAAAAGAAACGTTTGATTGGAAAATTGCCATGTTGTCAGCAATAAATTTTGCATTTCTGTATAAAAACAAGATTTAAACACAATTTTGAAGTTCTTTTGTTGCTAATGTTGTTGTGATTTCTCCTCTTAATGAGCAGAACAAGGAGTCTGATGTGATACCTGGCATGCTATGGGGTAAATGGGAGAAAATATGAATATCTAATATTTTAAGCTCAAAAATATGCCGAATTTTCAGAATACTTAAAAACAAGAGACTCTATAATAATGACACATTTAAGGTAGTATTCCAAACAATGTATTTTTCATCTTCCACATAAACCCAAACAAAGAATTTCTATTAATATTACTTCATGCAACCATAATGCAATATCAACTGCTACACTGGAAATAGATGGAATTATGATTAAATACTTTTCCAGTTATTGAAAAATACATATTTAAAAGCAAATAATCTTCACTTCCCAATTCCATCTTCCCTTCCCTTCCATTCCCAGAACTTCCCAGAACTTCCCTTCTTCTTTTTCTTCTTTCTCTTTCTCTTTTTCTCTCTTTCTCTTTCTCTTTCTCTTTCTCTTTCTCTTTCTCTTTCTCTTTCTCTTTCTCTTTCTCTTTCTCTTTCTCTCTCTTTCTCTTTCTCTTTCTCTCTCTTTCTCTTCTCTTTTCTCTTTCTTTTTTCTCTCTTTTTCCTATTTCCCTTTTTTTTCCCCCACGATTGATTAGAAGAATAAAGATTAATAGCAGTAATCCATTCTTTAACATGAATGCAGTCTGAGATTATATCAGGCAATATTATCTTTGTAGTCATGTTTAATTCGTAGCCAAGTTTTCCTGGATGTTTAAGAAATTTGGGGCAAAACCTTCTTTGTGGCCTTATTTTATAAACATGTAGAAATTAACAAAATTAAACTGAAATTCAAAGATTTACACTGTGCCATAGGAAAGTTTCATATCTTTACATAATTTCAAATACACATGAAAAATTCAATAACTCATATTAATGCATTTTCACAGCATGATCAATTAAATTGTATTTTGCAGACATTGGAGTACAGTTTTATAGCACCAATAACAAATGTAGTAAAACTGCATTTCCTTATTAGGTCTTTTAAGAAGAAAGAAACAACAACTGAGAATCATTTTCTTCAAAGTAGCTTTCTTTTAAAAAATGGTTTAATTGTTCTTATATTGCATAATAAAAGAACAGACGGTATTGACAAAATTAATTCTAGAAAAAATGGTTGTTCTTCGTTTTTTATCTTCCAATAAAGCACAATGCTTGACTGGAATTTGAAAAATGGCCTAATAAAAAGAAAACACTTACTTCCAAAAACGTAAGAATTGGTAAAATAGTTGTTTTACTTTTTGTCATTAAATAACAGATTTAAAGAACTGCAAATTACTGTAAATATTTTTATTTGGAATAACTTTATTTGTAATTATTCTAATGAATAATAGAAAATGTTCTGGAGTAGGATTTTTTTTCTTGTATACTTGATACATATTGCTTTTCACCAGACATTTCTTGTCTTTCCTCTCCACTTGCTGCACAAAGGCTTTTATCTTCAAAACTTTTTTCTTCCCTGCTGATACACAGGCTGGGAGAGAAGGGAAACTTACTTACTCAGGAAGGGGGTAAATTAGCCTGTAGAACTTCTTTTATGAGGTCTGAGAGATTTCACTGACCTTTGACTGTCTGAGAAAGATGATGTTTGTGTGGATCAGAGACATCAATAATTCTGTGATTCTTTTGTCCTAGGTCTTTGAAATCCCACTCAGTCTGGTCCCAGAACTTTACTGGGTCAGTACAACCCCTAACAAGGAGAGTGCGGAAGCCTATTGACGTAACAGGCTGACTGTTTCTACTGTCATGTGTGGAGTTTGGGGAAACACCTGGGGCCAGAACCTCTCACTTTTGGAATACAATAATTTACTGATCTCTATCAGACACACAGACCATAGGAAGCCGTTAATATTCCTTATGCGTTTCTGGAATTCCTAGCTCAGCTTTATTTTCAAGGTTCTTTCTGAGAAGAATTGAGGGTGAACATTCCATAAGAACTCCTGTGCCTTCAGGTGTGTCTGTTGGTCTTTTTGAGATGGGACACTTCCTGCTGCTTGTGTACCTATCCTAAGCATCAAATCTAGTAGATTTTTTTTATTAATAGACTGAAGAGTACAGCGTAAAAAGCAAGCAGATGGTTTGCTTTATTGCTTCACTTTGCCATGTATTACATTTCTAATACCACTGTGTTAAATTATAAGATTTAGGACAAAAAAACCCCAGGAAAATCAGTTAAAGTTGAGATATCGTCCCCATAACATCTGATGTCAGAAAGACATGGTTTTAATGGGGCATTTGATTGTCTCTGCAGTGTATTAAAGAGAAGCAATTTATGGTTCCTTGATCTTTCATATCAGAATATTTTTAATGTGGGCATATGTAACCCCTTTGGAAAAAGAAAATTAATTTCAGGTTCTCTGTTCTCAACATCATTTTCTATTGGAAATTATGTCCTCCTCAAAGCCTGAAGAAAGTTTACATGTTATAGTTCATGAGACTTAGTTATAGTTCACAGAATGCTGAAGTCTGGAAAACTCTTTTGTAAGAATATTTCCTTCATGTTGAGGTCTGCCACTGGGAAATATTGCAATACCTGTAGCAAAAGCAATTCTAAAAACCTTGGAATTCTCAAAAAAAACCCCCAAAAACCCTAAAAAAACCCCACCCCAAAGAATTAAATACATTCCTATTATACTCAGACTGAGAAGTCACAGGAGCATTTGTGAGAACCAGCTCTTCATGGGTCAAAATGTGTAGGTCTCAGAAGCCAGGGGTAAGAATTCTTTAATGTTTCAATGTAAAGTAGTGTCTCAGTATATGGGAAAGGCAAATTCTGTTTAGATCACTGAAACTCCCATTCCATATTTACGTATCCATTTAAAATAAAATTTAGAAACCCTAAATGAACAGCAGTATTTACATACAAGTGATTTTTTTACCTTGAACCATAAGCCTGTCATAGCATCACAGTAGTGATTTATTTGTTTCCCTGTTGTTTCTATCCTAAACAATATTCAACATGACTATAACATTTAAAAATTATTTTACTTCATCCTATCTGTTTGGCATAAAAAGAAACAGCCAGTGTTATCTTTGTAGATTGCTTTTTTGTTTTTATTTTGAAGAGAGTAGAACTTCATATTAATTTAAACGGGAGAAGGCAGAGGAAAAAGGGAAGCAAAAAGAAAGGGAAGGAAGGAGGGAAGGAGGGAAGGTGGGAAGGAGGGAAGGAGGGAAGGAGGGAAGGAGCCATACAGAATTCATTGATAAGAAAGCTTCAGTTAAACAAATAGATCTCTTTGCAATAAGTCAACCTCAATATCATATTTATGCAGTAGATCTGAAAAATCCCATCCCTTATGCAAGGATTACTACATAATTTGTAAGAGTCTTTTTTATTATTTTCACAAAACTGTTTTGCTGTGACATCTCATTTTCATCTTGTTTTAAACCACTTTATCCTGGTGTCACAATCCGCTAATGCAAGCAGGGGTTGTGATGGTTCATTTAGGGATCTCAGAGCACAAAAGACACAGCAGGAGACAATCAACAGTTTACTCAACAACAAATGCACCTTTATTGAGTGCCACAGCAAATGCGATAGAGGGAGAAGAAAGGAGGTAAAGGAGAGAGAGAGAGAGAGACAGGACGGGGTGGGAATAGCTACCAACAGAGAGGCAAAGATCCTTGTGGTCCATTGCCAATAGATCCGTCTTCTTCCGTGGGGAGATCACAAAGTGGGGTTACTCAAGGGGTCCCTTTTATCGTCTTTTTCAAAGCGACAGGCAGCTGGCCAAAAAGGTGGGGAAGTTGGTAACCAGCCAGCTGGGCAACAAGCACGGGCAGCCCACCGTGGAGGGAACAGGCACAGGACAAGCAGTTCCAGCAGCAAGCACAGGCAGCCCACTGTTTAGGGAACAGGCACAGAACAAGCCAGTTTCAGCAGCGAGCCACTGTGACCTGTCCATTGTTCTCTGCTCAGGTTCCCATGGCAATGCATTTGGTCCAGTCAACACACCTGCAGGCAACACTTGGCAGACATCCCACCTCAGCCAGGCCAGAACTCCTGTGTTGGGGTTTTAGGGTTCCAGTCTCTGTCCTTGGGGTTACAGTCCCTGTCCTTGACAATGGTAGTGAGGCAGACGACAGATCTTCGAACTGTCTCTTACAGCTGGTCCATAAACTTGTGCATTCTGGAGGAAGGAGCATCCATCCATTGTGCTCTTTAAACTTGTCTGATGAAAAACTCCTTTTTCCCAACTGTCCAAATATAAAGAATTTGAGAGAGGTGATATAATCTGTGATCTGTGCTTAGATAATGATAGTGATAATTATCTAGACAGAGAATATTTTTTCAGACTGGGAGAAAACCTTTTCAGAGACTGTTTTCAAAGACATTTTCTACATGATCTTATGTGGTTTCCTATCCCTTAAACATATTGCATCAATTATTATAATAATGTTCACATATCAAAATTATGAGCTTTTCTTTTTCCCATGGCAGCTCAGAGTAGATTTATAAAAATTAATTTAACACCTTGGAGTTCCTTACTACCAACGTGTTCTCCTGTAAAGTGTATTTAGACACTTATAGGAAAGTACACAGATGACTGATCAAAAGTTGATATAAATACATATCAGCTTAATAGACCTGGAGCAGCTCATTTTTTAAATTCTGAAAAACAGATATTCCTTCCCTGGAAGTGGGGCAATAGTATTTTTTAAAACCCCATCTTTTGTTTTTTCTCTCACTTAATGTGTACGTTTTCAAGCCTGCCTTAATAAATAAGTAGTATTTTGCGTATTTAAATACAGTGCACTTGTGGAAATGTTGTATGATCATTCTCCTATTCAGTCCCTATTGTTATTTAGTTTTGCAATATGAATAAGTACCTAGAAATAGAAAAGTGCAAATGTTGAAAACAGCTAAATACAATTTTTTGTGCACATAATTACGATTAAGCTCATGGATATTTAAATTTCCAGTAATTGTTTTAGTATTTGGCATATTTTCTGTCTCTTTTATTCAATTTTTGTTTTGATACATATTGAACATTCAAAGTGGCATTTAGCCACTAAAATGATCTAACGGTTCAGGGCATTTTCTATGGGGAACTTCACACTAATAATTTTTATTCCTTTCCAATTTAGAGGATTAAAAACCCCAACAACTTATATTTCATCTCCTGGTAGACTTCAGGATATTCTAAAGATGCTACCATTGATACCACTCTATAAGGCCTCAATATGCCTGCAAGGTATCAGAATCTAGGAAAGAATAATAATTTTAAATTCAGTGTGGGCTGGTTGGAATGTGTCTGAAGGAGAACATTTGTGAAGAATAGACATATTCCTTTTCTTTTTTCAGCAAAGAAGTATACACTTCTTTAAATAAGATTGTTATTTCAATGTAGTTGGGTTTTGTTTCATTTCAGTTTGGATTTGCTTTATTTTGCTTTGGTTTGGTTAACTTATGACTGGATCTACTTGGACAGGGAGAATTAGCAAATCAGATTGTCTCAGTCTCTGGAGGAAGTAGGATAGTATTTATCTGACTGAATTCTGTATCTAAGTTGGTCACTCTAGGACACACTTTTGCAGTCAATATTCAAACATGATAGAATATATCTAAGACACAAAGGATGATTTGTGCCTTATATAAGTACTATCATAGTTGTGAACTTCTGTGTACTATGGATGTATAAAATTAGACATATTGTTCTCTCTATCTCTGCATATTCCAGATGAAAGTGAAAAGATGATCAACTTCTTAGGACTTTCATTATCAGCCACCTGGCTGATATAAGAAGGACATAAAGTGCTTCTCTCAAAACAGTTCTATGGAGTTACATAGGACTAAGACAGTTTTGTGTAGGATGAGTAACAATTGGAGTTCTTCTGAGTCTAAGCACTCTCTGCAAAGGGATTTGTCAATCAAACTTTAGAGGCAGCAGAATCTCTTGTGATTAGGACAGAAAAACAGTAATCAGATCAGATCAAACCTATGGTATCAATGCAACCAGTTTGATAGATATTGTGGTAAACACGTGCCCCACAAGCTCTTTGTCATCTCTATGGTTTTTTTTTTTTTCAAAAAATACAGCTTCTGGGAACAGAAACGAGTTAGTCAAGTATTTGTCCACCTCTTTTTTCCCCTGCAAAACCGTGTATTGCAAGTCTAAATTATGCTGAAAGAATTAATCACTTACATTTTTTGTTGTCCATAAGAACTTAGTGATGAAAGGTGAAAAGTCATAAGCCTCTCTGTTACACAAACATTCTGGAAGTCAAAACCTACCCATAGGAGCACTAGGAGACTTTTTATCCCCAGGAAAAACAAAACAAAGCAAAACAAAACAAAATGAAACAAAACAAAGCAAAACAAAACAATAAGTCTGAAGAAAGAAGCTGCATTAAACATTATTTTGAATGTGCTCACATACTGTGGGTGAAAACCTAAGCCCTGTAAATAACTTCACACAGGAAATTTTGTTACCTATTTCCTTGTAACTTTCAGGATTAGAATTTTTTACAGATAATTGAGGAAAAAAAAAAAACAA
>WBMY01016350.1:158401-177304 GCA_013397315.1 Donacobius atricapilla
GACTTCCCTTCCCTTCCCTTCCCAGGACTTCCCTTTTCCTTTCCTTTCTCCTTTCCTTTCCTTCCTACCTCTTTTCAATCCCATCCCCATTAGTCCTCTCTCCTCTTCCTTCCCTACCCTCAATTTTTTGTTTTCATTTTATTATCACTGCACTTTACTGTTTTTAGGGGGTACAGGAGGGACAGGGCACTATAAAGCAAAATTACAGCCAATCAGGTTGTACTCACATAGCTGAACCACTAGACAAATTGCAGCTCGTGAAATTTGCCATGGGTCAGGAGACTGAGTAATTTCACTTTAATGAAATTAATAGATTCATAGAAAGTGAAATCTGGGAGAGGGAATGCAATAAATGTATAAATGGAGATGTCCAAAGAAGGTGTCCTTTATACGGTGGGGATGTTTTTTGTGTTTTTCTTTCTCTGGGGGAGGCTTTGGTCTAGTTCTGGGGTTTTTTGGTTTGGTTTTTTTGTTTGGTTTTTTTTTGGGGTTTTTTTTTTTGATTATACAATGAGTATATAGTTTGTATATATCAAAGCTAATAGTTTTCAATATTAGCGGAGATCTTGGAGTCATCATCCTGTCTGAAATTATTTGAAGACCTTTAATCCTGGGACAGTTAAATTGTGCCTAATTATACCCCAACTATGTGTTCACTTGATATTTTGATTCTGGCTAAATCAGTCCATTTTTCACACAAGGCCTTCACCCATCCACAGTTTTCTCTTTCACTCTCTTCCTCTGAGTTTTAATACCTCTGCAATTTGTAGTGTTTCTGCATGCTCCACAAACAGAATAAAAGTACAACTCAACTACACAGCAGAGAAAAATACTATTTCCTTTTTTTCTAGAGAACCATCTTAGAGTCTTTAGCCAGTAACTAGAATTGCTAATGCAAATTACATTAAGATTTCCCTCAAATTGCTTGTATTTCATAATCAGAATTTTGCATGCCGATTAGGTTAGAGCTGTAGGGAAGAGCTGATCTTAACACATGAGGAATTACTGTGCATAAAAGAAGAAAAATTATTTTAAAAGTTCATTTCTAATTTCTTAGGGAAACTGGAGGTAATAATCAGGCTTTGCACATATTTAATTTTAAAATACAGAACTTTAAGTGTTTGAGCAAAACAATAAAGAAGCCAAAATACTATTTTCCCCCAGACAGAATTTAGAAACAAGGTAAGGTATATATAGTTTCTTAATAAGTACTTAGCAAAGAAAGAACATTAACAGTAAAATCATTCCTTGTCTTACACAGCTGTTCAAAGCCTAGAATACACGGAAATGGTTTGAATGGCTGTTATCTACTTTTTATTAAAAATAAAATAAAATAAAGTGCTTAGAATCATTATTTTATCAAAGCTATTTCAAAGGCCCTTTCAGGGATTTCCTTTGGAGAATTTTGGGACTATTCAAAATATTTTGTTAAATCCTGTATGACTTTTTTTTCTATATAGTTGTATCAGTACTAGTCATCATGTAAATATATTTATGTAAGTGATGAAGTTCTGTTATGAGTGACACCTTCTGTTGCTCCCACATCTGGTGTTCCCTGTACTACATGTAGATAAATGTTACTGGGTGGTCTCTGATGGAGAAAGGTTTTCCAAGTTACCTGTGCAGAGACATTTATTTTTGTTCTTTTTTCCTCCCTGCTTCTTTTCAAGAGTATCTATATTTCTTTCTGTAGAATCATTCACAATTTTTTTTTTTGTGACTATATAAGATACCTTAGAAAAATACCTCAGTTATAACTGATACGTCACTAATAGTATTGATCACATAGTAAGCACATTTAAAACTGAATTTTAGACTTGTGATGTATTTTACAGAGATTTCATGTGCATGAAAGGTTTTGTGACCTACTACATACCTTAATGTTTCTTTTAAATGTGATGCATTTCCTCTTCATTAAAAAAAAAATAAAAATAAAAAAGCAAGAATTCGATTTTTCATGATATACTTGGTTAGGTTTATAGTTTTTTTGGTGGTTTTTTGGGGTTTTTTTTTTGTTTTTAAGGAAGATACGCAGAAATAAGAGGGAAAGAATTGTGCTTCATTCATTGTTCTGAAAAAAAAAGGAAAAAAAAAGAAAAATCCCTTTGTGCACCTATTTTGCTGAGGACTTCAGGAGGCCTTATTGGGAAACTGCATTTGTCAGGAAAATGTGTGGTTGATATGAGCTCATCAGGTGGATGGATGGCGCTGACAGTCCAGAGAGCTGTCAGCTGAGTGATGACTTCTCAGCATGATTGGTGTTTGATGTCCAGACACCAGATTGCATAACAACCAGTCTAGCAAATTTTTTTGCTTTTTTTCTTTTTTGAGTGTAGGAGCAGGACAGCTTAACACATGTAGGAGCCCTGAAGGTTGTTTCTAGAAAGAGTTTTCTTCTGTTAAGTGTACTAGTGTTATACTTTCCATGCTGGAACAGAAATTGAGTTAATATGACCAGAATGATCAATTGTGAACCTTACTTCTAAGAACATGTCTCTGAAGAAATGTACATTCTCAAGAGAAAAAATACACCGCTATAGAAAAAAGATGTCTCTCAAACATAAAGCATGATAAATACATGAATGGTAAAATATTTTATTATATGATCAATACTGTATGGTTAAAATTACAGCAAAATTATATTTAATTTTTTATGTTCTTTCTCCTCATTATGTTTTTTACTTATGTGATTCATTTACAGAGATGTTATTAGGGGTTTTCTGTATTTCTTTTTTTATCGATGTGATCATTTTTGCAAGTAAAATATTCTTTTGACATTAGATCTGATTCCTACCATCACATACCCACTGGGGGGTTCTCATAAAGCTGAATTTCTTGGACTTTATACTAACTAACTAAAATACAGGTATCCAGGGCTTTGACCCTGGCTGGGTGCCAGGTACCCACCAAGGCCATTTTATCATTCCCCTCCACAAGACAAGGGAGAGAAAATATTACAAAAAGTTCATGAGTTGAGATAAAAAAAGAGAGATATCAGTCAGCAAATACCCTCACAAGCAAAATAGGCTCAACTTGGGAATATTAATTGAGTTTATTGCTAAGATAATTGGAACATAATAGTGACAATAAAAACAACTTTTAGAAACCTTGCCCAAACCCTTTCCTTTTTCATGTGTTTTATCTCCTTCCCCTCAGTGGTACAGTCAGCTCTCCATGAACTCCAGCAAGAGTCCTGTCCCTGAGCTACAGCTTTTCAACAACTCATGCAACATAGTTCCCTTTCCACAGGGTCAGTCCCTCAGGAACAGGCTGCTCCAGCCTGGGTCCCCCATGCGGTCACAAGTCCTGCCAGCAAACCTGCTCCAGCCTGGGCTCCTCTCTCTACAGGTCCTGCCAGGATGCTGCTCCAGCCCAGGCTTCCCATGGGGTCACAGCCTCCTTTGGGCATCCCCCTGCTCCAGCCTGGGCTCCTCCAGGGGCTGCAGGTGGATCTCTGCTCCCCCCTGCCCTCCCTGTGCTGCAGGGACACAGCTGCCTCACCATGGGCTGTGCCAGGGGCTGCAGGGGAATCTGAGCTCCAGAGCCTGGAGCAGCTCCTGCCCTCCTTCTGCACTGCCCTGGCTGTCTGCAGGGCTGCTCCTCGCACATGCTCTCACCCCATTCTTTTCTTTTTCTTCTCTTTCCATGCAAAAATTCGCTTAATTTCAACATAATTATTTGCAGACAGATTAGACCCAACACAAACCAGTGTTTGTGAAACCATAACAAGAAAACAGCAACAAAAACTGTGACTGATGGTGTTTTTCATGTTTTTGATGTTTCATAGCATTTTTTGTTAGCTTTGTTATTTCACAGACTGTTCTTTTCTTCCCTGTAGGACAGCAGTACAAATTCTCAGCCACAAGGGTTAAAAAACCAAAACCAAACCAAACAAAAAAGATGATTGAACATTTAGAAATTACTCAAGGTAGCTACAGCAATAAATAAGCAAATTGTGGAATTAAACAAAGCTTGTTTGTGCTTAGCAACAACATTATTGTTTCACAGGTGTAATGGATACCATTAATACAAAATATGAGCCTTTAAGGAGGGTTCAGTTCAAGGGAGAGATTTGGGATGCTTGTTTTGCCAAAGCTCATCTCAGTGCTGATGGCAAGAACATCATATTCGGGATGTGGCTACCTGTTTAATAACAACTCTATCCTACACACTTGCTAGCACTATCATAACTATCACATCTATAAAGGAACAGAGCTGATGTTCTCAAACTACCCACAAGATATAACCCTGGAAGAACCTGTGATCAAGTTTTTCAACACAGAAGTTAAAAATAAACCAGAAGGCAGGAAATGCTGAACATGACTCACTGATGTCAGTGTTCATACATTGTTTTGAAGAGTTCCTTGGCTATAATCCTTCCATTAAAGCAATTTTCTACTAGCACTTTCTAACCTGTTTCAGGGTGGCTTTTCTTTCACAAAATTCTTCATTCACGTCACCTTCTGTCCCTCCGTGTCTGGTTTTCACAACACACTTTCCTCAGCTAGGTCTCTTATTTCAATAAGGGAGTTTGACAGTAACTTTCATAAAAATTATTGAAATGCTCTCTTTCACTCCCAAAACAGTAAAAGTAGCTATCTGACATGTTTCTAAACATATTTTTGAATAGAGTATACTATTCAGCATATTTCGTATCCACAAAAAAAACCCAAATAAAAAGTAATAAATAAAATTTATATAAGGTTAATTTTTTAAATGAAACAATAGATACATATATGACAAATATTTTATATTATTATGCTAGGAAAATGGACTTTAAAGAAGGAATCATAATGATTTAGGAACTTAGGCTTTAAGCCAGAAACCAGGATGTTTTCTGATTATTTGTCTGTAATTAAGGTTTTGTTCTTCTTTACCAGTTATAGCTTGACATTAGTTTTGCAAACTGTAGGACAAAAATACGATCAGTACATGAGCACCATATTGTCCTGTTCAAGCACCTTGAAAATTGTTAAAAGTCATGCTCTTTGACTCACTAATTATACCTGATATGTCAACCAGGAATGTGATGTGCTGGAACAGAGTGAATGCACATATGTTTACACATATGTGTAAATGCACATATATGCACATTCATATTTTTATTATAAGATACTTTGTGACCTAAAAGAAAATTATTATATAGAAAAAAATAAAAACAAAATCCCACACTTTCTGTACTAGAATACATATATAAATAGATTTTGCTTGGTTTTTTTCCTTTTTTTTCTCAAAATTGATCTGAAAAGTTTTGAAATACTATGAAAGTAAAAGTTTTGGGAAAGTGTTTAAAGATGGTTCAAAAGTTGTTCTTCATTGAAACATAAACCTATAAACCAAAGTATATTTAAAAAATACACCCACAAAGGCATGTTGGAAATACTCAATTCAGTTTCTTAGTCTTTAATGCTGAAAAGCAGAAAAATCTGTTCTAAAAAAACTTTATCAAAATACATAATGGGTTAACCTCAAGCCCCTGGCAGCCACTCACTCTCTTGCTCAGCAGTGGGACTGGGAAGGGAATCAAAAGGGTAAAAGTGAGAAAATTCCTGGATTGAAAAGACAGTTTAATAGGGAAAGCAAAAACTGGGCACACAGGCAAAGCAAAACAAGGAGTTAATTCATTGCTTCTGTGGGCAGGTAGGTGTTCAGCCATCTCCAGGAGAGCAGGGTTCCATCACACACAGTGGTTACTTGGGAAGACAAATACCATCATTCCAAATGTCTCCCTACCTCCTCCTTCTTTATATACTGAGCATAATTTTTATATTGTCTGAAACATTCCTTTGGTCAGCAGGGGTCATCTGTCCTGGCTGTGTCTCCTAAACTCCCAAGCACCACCATCCCCTTGCCAGCCTGGCAGCAGGAGAAGCAGCAAAGGACTTGGCTCTGTGTGCAAGCCCTGCTCAACAATAACAAAAACCCCTCTATTATTACACCTATGCTCAGCACAAACCCAAAGCACTGCCCTGGAACAGCCACTGGGAAGAAAGTTTACTCTACCTCAGCCAAAAACAGCCCAACAGACAAAACTTCAAATTAAAAAATATTTTTTCTAGAAATTCTCTGTGAAATGATACCATTCCGATGAAGAATTTTAATGGGGTTTGTTTTCTTTTGTTATATTTTTATGAACAGTTATAGAAGTTATATATTTTAACCTCTCCAATTCTGGCATCTTTCCTGTCACTTTGTGAAATTATGTGCTATTTTCAAAGACATTGTGGGCTGCTTGAGAGCAGAAAAAATCTTCAGAGAATATGTACCATTTTCCCCTTGAAATCATCTGAATCACACCAGGTTCCTATCACTCATGTCACTTTGCATGATATTTCATGACACACAATGAAAACACGGAGAGAAAAAGCACTTTATCAGTTTCTGTTGGGTTTTGTTGGTTTGTTTTTTGGTTTTTTTTATAAATACCAGCCATCTGCCAGAATGTATTATCCTCAAGAGCACTGACAGAACAGGTTTGTTTAAAAGCATTATTAAAAGAGTCACAAGATGTCAATGAGTAAAGAAAAGAGGGTAGCAAAAGACACAAGCTGTTAATTACTGCTTTACATCCAAAGTATTAGATGTAATAGTTAATTAACTTTTCTTCAGATATGCTGATCCACTGATACAATGCAATCTAAATGTATCCTCACTTTATAGTGCCAAGATAATTATTACTGGCTATATGTATACTTGTTTCGCAAAGGAATAATAAAAAAATCCTCTCTGTCATGACAGTAACAATAATTTGTCTTGTATATATTGACTTGTTTTCATTTTACCAAGGTAATACAGACAAATATAATTATTTCCAAGCAGCTTCTGCAGACAAAAAAAAAAAAAAAAAAAAAAAAGTTGTGAGAATAAATCTTTACTGCCCTCCAAGAGTTTTTCAATATTTTGAAAGAGGTGTTTCAAAACACATTGGAACAAGATATAGACGTTTCTCTCATTACATTGACCAAGTGAGGTCAATGTTAAACTCCCTTCCTAGGGTTGACTCTGAATACCTACATTAAGGTTAGAACAGCAATGTCCAAGCTTCACACAGTGTGGCATCCATGCTGAGATAGCTACTTACTGTAAAAACCCCATAGTTTTTTAATTGAAGACCTACTTTTGAGAAATTTCATGTGAAAGCTGTGTCTGCCAAGGAAGCCACCTCTATTATGTCTACCGAGGATAGAAATTGGTTTCTCCTGAGGGGAATTTTATCTCAGCCTGAAGATGTCTCACTGACATGTTTAGATATTTTAAGATTAGGTGATGGGAATCCGACCTTTAGTAATTAGCTTTAGAGAAAATAGATGGGGCACCAATTAATCAATTTTCCCTCTGTGTTCTTTACTTAAGAAATCTACATCTTCATATATTTTAAAAATGACAAATCTACAGGTGAAACTTGAGTGATTTAGTGATTCAGCAATTAAATCTCAGATACTTGAAAAAGACCAAATAGTTGAGGGGTTTTTTTGGTTTATTTTGTTGGGGTTTTTTAACCCTCCAAAACCCAAATAGCAAACAAAAATCTGTGGATAAAATACTCTTTGTATTATTTTAAAGCAAGAAATTGTCAGAAAACTTGCTGAGAGTACATTTTACTCCTTCATGCAGGCTGTTGGCAAACGAGTTGAATAAGACTGGACCCAGTATTAATCCCTGGGGAACACCACTGACCACAGGCCTCCATTCTGGATTCTGCTCCTCTGACCACAGCCCTCTGTGCCCTGCCATTCAGCCAGTTCTGGATCCACCTCACTGTCCATTTATCAAATCCAAATTTCCTGGGCTTGTCTGTGAGCATGTTATGGGAGACAGTGAGAAAAGTTTTGATAAAATAAAAGCAGATTACATCTACTATTGTCTCCTCATCAATATGTCATAAAATCCATCTCTTGGCCCTACACAGGATGATCCAAAGAATTGCACCCTTAAAGAGTTGTTCAAATGCCTTTTGAACTCTGGCAGACTTGGTGCTATGCCCACTTCAGTGGGGAGCCTGTTTCAGTGCCCAACTACTCCGTGAGTGAAAAACATTTTTCCTGGTATCTGACCTAAACCTACCCTGACACAGCTCCATGCCTTTCCCTAAGGTGAGTGCTACTGATCACAGAAAAGAGAGGTTGGTGCCTGCTCCTCAAACCTGAGGTCCAAAAGGATGCATAAAGACAGGATACATCATCCATTTTGTTTTATTTTCATAAAAGTTTGGAATGATACATTATTCCTGTGCACAACTGTACGCTGCACCCAGAGCAAAGGGACCCATGTGGGCCTCAGGGCACGAAGGTTCGCTGGAGATTGTTCTGCTAGCACACACAAAGGATACACCAGCACTCATAAAACAACAGCTGAATGAGCAGACAATAAAAGCCTAAATTGCAAGAGGCAGTTAAATGATAAAGAGATGCTGCAGCACTGAACTTGCTTAGGTAAGAACTTTCTGTCCAGTGCCACTCCATTATGATTAATGTGTGCACATGCGAACTTTATGAAAAAGATAATGAATAGATTGTGTTCTTAAATGATGCCATTTTAGACCTGTTTGGATTCCTGCCTTCCCCAGGGAGCAGATGACTACAGTCTGTTAGCTTAAACAAATGAACGTCTAATGGTCATCTTTCTGCCAGCCAAGTGGAAAAGGGGAAACATTTATCAAGAGAAGGTAGGAAAAAACTGATCAAGCTGGCTATTCATCTGGGATTTAGGTGCTGCAAAGAGGCCATTAAGAAAGGAAAACTGCAGCAGTTACCAGGTAAAATTCACTTCAGGCATTGTTCAGAACGTGGAGGTCACCGAGTCCACAAATGGAGAGAATTTCACATCCTGGCTTTCTCCGAATACAAAAGCCATGAAAGGTTAATTTAATTACTTAACCACACAACAAAAACATGATCAACAAAAAGCAAGAAGAGGAAGATCTCATAGAAGATATGATTATTCTTCAATGTTTCTTTGTTTATAAGAGTCAGCGTTCTGTTCGATGAGACCAGGAAAATTAACAAAAGCTTTTGGCTTTGTAAAGGGTTTTCTTTTCCTTTGTCTAGGTTTGTTTACTTTTTTTATATCCGTTTTACTTTACTTTTTTAAAATAATACCTAAAAAAAAAAATCACTCTTTTAAAATCTCACTTATCTCCTCTAGTCAATTGTTTTTATTCTTAATGGCTGTATTCCTTAAACAAAGCAGATACTCTAACAATTCAGTGTCTTCCCATGTATTGGCTTTATTTTACTCATTTTCAGATGTCTATTTTCAATGAGAAAAACTACTTGGTGATTTGTTTAAAACACCTAACTTAACATGTTTAATGTAACACAAGTCCTTTGTCCAGAGATGTCTTCATCTTTCCTGTTGGTAAATGATCATCCATGCTTTTCCACTGTTTATAGGGGTTAGAAAATGGAAAAAACCCCCAAACCCTCAACAAATAAGCACAATAAAAACAGAAAAAAACCCTTAAGGACTGAAATAACTCAATATTATAATAAATTTGGAATGATCAAGTGAATGTAAAAAATATTATCTTTACTACAGTAATATTTCAGTGCTCACTGGAATAATAGAGCATTAAGTATGTAGTAGTACAGTCTGGCTACCAATTCAGTAGGAAACAGCTTTCAAAAAAGAGGAGTTGATATCCTGGTGGATGAGATGAACAGGTCAGTAGTGTGTCCTTGCAGAGAAAGCTCATTGCATGTGGGCCTCTGTGCGCAGCAGTACAGTCAGAAGATCAAGCTGCAACAGAAAAAAAAAAAACCAAACCCCTTTATTATTGTCTTTTTTGTTGTTGTTTCATTGTTGTTTTATCCTGTTACGGTTTTTTTCTCCACCATTTGCAAACAATGAAAAAAAACCAAACAACAAAACCCCAGAGAATCTGTAGCCTATCCATCCTTTGAAACATTAAAAATCTGACAGAACCAAGCTGTAAGCTACTTCATCTTACCTTGAATAAGGCTTTGAGGTTGATATTACAGCAGGTGACTTGCAGAGGTCCCCTCCAGAATGTACTCCATAAGACTGAATGAATCTGTGATTCTAAAGGAATAATATAAAAACTTGTACTAAATGTAAATATTCATATGGGGAAAGATTTAAGAATTAAGATGAATGAGTGAAACATCGGACACACAGTAGCCCCAACATTTTGACTGTGTTACTATTCTGAAAAAATTTGAAAAATAGATAATTTTTTTTTTTTTACATAGGCAATTTTTTTGAGTACATATATAATGAAAAAAAAAATCTAAATCAAACAATTACTCTTTTAAAAGGCTGGATTCAGCACCATCTCTGTCCAATAATGGTTCATGTTTTATGAAATTTTTGTCTTCTTGAGAGATCTGTAGAACCAGTCCTGTTCTCAGCATCACTCACCTACATGGAGTTGTTCTCCATTTGTAGCTTTTCCATTTTGAAAACTTGCTTATCCTAGAGATAGTTTTCCTAGACATTATATACCATAGCGTGAAATATTTTCATGCAAATAGTAATTTTCATTGTTAGATATTCTTGCACGAAACTCCACCCGATGCCAAACAAGAGGCTGACAAGCACAAAGAGTGGCAGCTGGAGAGCACCCTAATTTTACATGACCTGGGCAATTTCCCTGATCTTTATTCAGAACAGGCAATCAGGTGGCTAGTTTGATGTCTCACCTGAAAATTACTACACCCCACAGCAGAACACTGTCCTAATGCATTGTTGAGATATACCCTGAAAATGTTTTGAAGAGTACTTCATATAAAAAAATGTCACTAAATTCTGTTAACATATAGTCTCGATTTTTCCAAAAGTTCTGGCTAGTCTTTTTGATATTATTCCTTTGCCAGGCCTTTTCGTGAATGTTGGATACCCCCCTGAAAGTATTTATGCCTTCATTGGCAGAAAATTTTCATCATTAAGGTGTACTCCATGATTTTAACATCTCCAGAGCTAAGTGTGACCAATTTTTTTTTTTTTTTTACTTTCGTTGAAGTTGATTTACAATTCCCAAATGAAATCATTTGGATTGTATATGCAAGTAGTCATGAGCTTCGGGCTGAGCTGTACACTTTAAGCTCCTCAATGGGATGTTCTGTCAATAAATGTTCTCAAGATCCCTATTTAGTCATGGTCATTTTTTGTTGGGGCTTTTTGGTGGGTGTTTGTTTGTTTGTTTGTTTGGGGGGTTTTGGGTTTTTGGGTGTTTTGTTTTTGTTTTTTTCCTTTTTGTCAGCTTCCTCTTTTCAGACTACCTGGAGAAACACACCTCCAGTTAGTGACGTAAACCAGATGCTCAGCTTATTTGTTCTGCTAGCTACATTTTCTCTTTGTAAATTATAGACGTGCTAACCTATTTAAAACATAACTCAGGTGGCTGGTGAACCACAGCACCTGCCAGCTCCTCAAATAAAGAGGATCCACTTAGTCATCTACTCTGTCTCCATCTGCCTGCTAAATTTGGATTAACTTCTCATGGTCCAAACAGATTACATAAGGATATGTTTGAGGAGAAGAATTCCTCTGAACTCATCTTTTTTTATCCCCTTTTTCCTCTATACAATCCTTTCCATCTGTAAAACAGGTTTGCTCCTCTGTGTAAATGTGACATGATGTAAGGTGAACTGTCACCACACATCAGAAATTAGAAAGAAAATATTTTTTCAGAAAAGAACTCCTTATATGATTTTTTTGTTTCTTTTGGCTCTTAGAAGATTGAGTATTGAATTGTTCAACTACAGTCTGTGGATAATTTAATACCTGGAACATTCCTCCTAGTGTGAATTACAGACACATTAGACTTGTTCGACAAGGCCCTGAACATATTGTTTCAGGCCTTATCTATTTCATGGGAATCTTGTAAAAATTGATTGATGAAATCCCAGAGAAATCTTTTTTAACAAACCTGCTTTTATTGAAAAAAATATACTAAGAGCATAGACTAGTTGTTATCCTTTCCATCCACATTCATGTACAGCCACTGGATGAATGTCAGGTGATATTTGCAGGCAGAATGGAAACTTCAGGCAGCATTTATCAGGAAAGTCCACTTTTTGAGTCACAAGCTGCACAGAATATACCCTTGCTTTCTAAATTCCTTCTTGGAGGTGTCTTCTTATGGCTGGATACAATCTGATCTACAGAGATCAGATTGCATTAAAGAATTATTTAGGTATAATTCAATCTTTGTGCCACTTTGTTAAGTGGGATTGAAGATGGCAACCCAAATATATTTATATTAACAAAATAAGTGACTAATTTCATTAGCAATGATAATGATAATTATTAGAAGACATTAATCAGAATTTTTTACTGCGCAGTATGTATCGTTATAGCTACCAGCCTAGCGCACTCTTTTTCAAAGCAATATTGAAAAAATAATAATAATAAAGCTAGGAAGAATAATTGTTAAGTAGAGATTGATGTTATTCATTTGACGCTGTTTGTCACACACACACAGAGACACACATACACACACTTTTCAGAAGGCATGAAAACTAAAACTGATTTATTTAAAAAGGTCTGACTCCATTTTATAGTATTTCTACGAAGGCCTGGGATTGGGGGAGAAGGTTGACACCTCTCCCCAACCCATTGGTCAGGACAACTGTCCATCTGCTGTCCATATCTCTAAGAACGGGAATGAAAACTACCTTGAAGTTCTGAAAACATTGGCTAGTGTTTACAGACCAAAGCGTGAGGAGAAACCCAAACCATGGAAACAGAAGAGAAGGCTGAAAAATCAGGGCAACACTCGTAACAACGGTGGGCAGATTTCTTTGCTTACCCTCAAGGAGTAACCCTGAGGAGCATTCTCACTCAAGTGAGGAATCTCCATGCACAGTCCTGGAGTGTGTTAGAAGTGCCGGATGCTAAAAAACAGGACAAGGATTCTATATTATATAGTGATTGACTGTCAGTTAAATGTTTCTAGGCTGGCTGTGTCAGCTCAGCAGCTTTTTGCTCAGCTAAAGATAAGCTATCAGTAAAATCACTTGTGGGTTTCTTTATCAGGAACTTTGTCTGACACATCCTCACCAGTGCCAGTTTCTATCAGGAAACATTGTTCTTCACATCCTCAGAATGCTTAAATTAGGGACTGAGGAGTCAGGTTGTCCTAAGCCTTCTCCAACACCAAAAGCAATGTGAACTTCCCTGCTCCATCTGTCACTGATAACTTGCAGGTAGGGTAAAGTTTGAGCTGTTTGACCTCCACTTTGGCAGAGAAACCTGCTACAGGGATGTAAATCAACACAGATCAGTTGCCTTCAATTGACCCCATTTGTTTTCATCACCAGAAAATCTTACTGTCCTGGTTTACGGCAAATTTTGGGAGGAAACCTCTGAATGGGCCTCCTCTGGAAAAGCAAGCCCAAACAGCCCTTCCCTCACAACTGGTCAGGAAAAAAAACTTCCTTGGAGAAAAGTGGAAAAAAGCTATTTATTTAACAAACAAAATTCCCACGACCACACAGGATGAATAATATGAAACAATAAAACCTTTCATTGAAGTGAGATGGCAAACTGAGAAAAGTCCTTGCCGTGGGTGGAGCTCGTCTCCCTCAGTCTCTTATCAATTCCTCTGGCGCTGGAGAAAAATGCCATCCTGGGCCCCAAGGGCACAGGGGTGATCCCCCAGTTCTCCTCTGGGTTTTCATTCCAGAGCAGGTTTAAACAGCCCCAAGAAAAAAGGAAAAAAAACAGTTCTCTGCCCTAGCTAGCTAAAACTAACTAAAAAGCACAGGAGATCTCTGTCCCACAGCAGTCTGTCTGAGCCTCAGCTGAACCAGTTATGAAGGAGAGAAATGCAGAGGAGTTACCATAGTTTTTCAAAGCAAATTGCACTCTAAGAATTAACCTTAAAGGTGCAGAACACAATATACAGAACAGACGATTGGGGATACAGGCATCATAAAGTCACTCTAGAAAACTTACCCCTCTCCTTTTTTTTCCCACCTTTTACTCTATTTCCCTCTTTTTAAAATTCAGGTATAACTGAAGTAAAAATCAGTCAAATCCATGAAATTACTTCAAGGGAAATTTTAAGAGTCGGAGGAGGATCAAGATTATTAAAATTAAGGGATTTCATTCAGGTACATGAAGGGAAGACCATTTAATTATGGAAAACTGAAGTTATATGAAGTTACAACAAGACTGAGATTCATATTAATCTCACTCAACTTTAGGCATTTACAGGAAGAGAAATATATCTAAATAATAATCTTAGACTTCTGTCTACATCCAGCTAAATCAGTCTTCAGCGGTGCTTTTGCTTTTCATAGAGAACAATGGCAGTCTAGACTCCAAGCATAGATTAGATATATAAAGTGTGGTTAGATGAGATTAAACCAACCTTGGGAGCACAGTCAAAGAAATAGAAAAATCCACTGTTAACATATAAAAATGCAATTAGGTAGTATTTTGCCTTTTTATATGTGTGTGGGGGGGGTCTTTAAAAATATTTAGATGATTCACTGATATAACTACAATGCTTAGAACTTGAAGACAATTTTGGAGGAACTTGAACTGAAATTGGGCAGAGGGATCATAAGCAGGTAACAGTTATTCAGTTTTGAGGAATATGTAAACAGTGTAGAATATAAATTATGCCGCATGTAGCAAAGAAGTATTTGTTGGGAAGGTCTTCTGGCTTTTTGCTTTATAAATTGTGCAGATTCTAAATTGATCAATGGTCAAATGAAAACTCCTCACATAATTTTCACTGGGTGTAGCATTATTCCTGAAGTGTCATGGAAACTTTGTCAAGTGCCAGAGAAAAGGAAGCTCAGAGGGGACCTTCCTATTCTCCACAGCTGCCTGACAGGAGGCTGTAGCCAAGAAAGAATTGGTCTCCTCTTCCAGGTAACAAGCAACAACAACAACAACAGCCTCAAATTGTGCTAGGGAGGTTCATGTTAGGCTTCAGGAGGAATATTAGAAAAATAAGTTCTCCTGTGAAAGGGTGGCCAAGCACTGGAACAGACTGTGCAGGGAAGTGATGGAATCACATGCCTGAAGAGTGTTACCAGCTGGTCATGGGATTGTCCTTCACCTCAATTCCTTTGGGCAGTTTTGGATGCCACAATATAAAAAAGACATTAAACTGTTAGAAAGTATCCAAAGAAGGGCAATGAGCGTACTGAAGTGTCTGGAGGGGAAGCTGTGTGAGGAGAGGCTGAGGACATTTGATCTGTTCGGCCGGGAGAAGAGACGAGGGCGGGGAACCTCACTGAGGTCTTCATCATCCTGAGGAGAGGAAGAGGAGTGCAGGCACTGATCTCTTCACTCAGTCTCCAGTCACAGGACCCCAGAACATGTAAGGGAGCTGTGTCAGGAAATAGATTGGATTGTTATTGATGAAGTAATATAACTATAATGTTATATTATACAATTATTATAATTATATGTACATAATACAATATTACATTAAATAATTATATTTTGTGCAATATACAATATTACTTAAACTCATGCAATATTGTGATGGAAAAACAGAAAATCTTTATGGATGAGAGAGGCAGAGCATGAAAGTTGGGGTAAGAAACCTTTTGTTCACCAAGGAAACAAATATGTATGCAATAAATTTAAAAATGCTTGTGAGATTGTAGATTCTGAAGGGTAACTTTGAAGGTAATTCATTTGTATTGTTTATCTGTATCTGTATATTTATTTTTCTACTGGAGTAAAATAAATTAAACTGAAAATAGCTCCTGAGAGCTATTGAGTCTTTCCTCATATTTTATTTTTCAATTCTGAATTTTTACATCCAAAAAAACGTACAAACATTTAAAAACACAGCTTCCTTTTCCTTTTAATTTACCTTTGGGTAAATTAGAAATTTGAAGACTGAAAAAAATCCAAGAAAATGTAAATTTAAGATCTTTTTTTTTGTTTGTTTATTTGTGTGTTTGATACAACTGACTTTTCCCTTCTTTTTCCTTTTTCCCTTTTAATAGCTTTTTTTTGACATTTTAAGGCTAATCTTGTTAAGTAAGTAAGCAATTGGTTCTGAAAAAAAATGAAGTAAAAGGAATATGTAGTTTATGTTGCAATTACAAAGTTTCAACTTTGATTAATTTATAGTCATGAGCAAGCAAAGAAAATAGGATGAAAACCTTTAATAAAATTAATGAAGTAAAAAAAAAAACAAAACCCAAACAAACAGAAATTGTGTTTTGCAACCAGGGTTCAAGCCAAGGAAAGATTTTTGTTTCCTGAAAAAGAAACCTGTCCTAGAGTGACTTTATGATGCCTGTATCCCCAATCATCTGTTCTGTATATTGTGTTTTGCACCTTTAAGATTCTTAGAGTGCAATTTGTTTTGAAAACTATGTTATCTCCTCACATTCCTCTCCGGGANGGTTCCATTCGGAGGTTTCCTCCACAATTTGCCCTAAACCAGAACAAAACCACAGCTGGACAGGCTGAGTCTCTGTGATTTTTAAGAGGCAAAAATTCTTGCAAGTCTTTGTTTTATAATTTTTATTTAGGGAAGTATTGTGCATGGAAAAATAACAGACAAGTACATGGAAGAACAAAGCTATTAGAAGTATGTGACAAATTGAGACAAGTTTTTAGAAGCAAACGCTAAAGACATTGTCTGGAGAAAAGAAAAAAAAAAAGGGTTTATTACTTATTTGCATTCATTCAAAAAATAGCCAGTGATGGATGAAAAAGATAACAGACTACAATTTCTGTCAAAAATAAAAAAATACCATCCTTTCCGTCTAAGAAATATCCTCATGAAAGACAACATCTGTAGGTGAAATCTGTATGCCACAATCTTCATCAATTTCAGACACTAAATTTCAGAGACACCCTGTAAAATAGCAGCAAATGAAACCTTACTGAGTCAAATACTGCACTGTTATGCAAAAAAAGCCCTACAAACTACAAACAAAACAAAAGAAAGGTGCTAGTTTTTTTACAGTCTCAAGCCACCTTGTGTGGTCTTAACTTATGAGAAGTATTATTCAGACATGTTCCAATATGACAGAAAATTTTGCAGAAGGAGTAAAAATGTGTACAGAACCAAGGTTCAGAAATATAATCGTCAGCTGCTCTATTATATCTTGTGTCACAATCTACAAAAGTCATTCCTAAGAAAAATGTTGTTGAGGTCCTCTGGTTCTGGCTACTCCATCACATTTCCAAACAAACTATTCCGCGTCTCTTCAACCTGTGGAAATTCTGGAAAATTTTTCCTTGAATCCAATCATCTACAACCATTGGTTGTTTCTGGACTTCTGGTCACTGTTTACTTTCCTGCGTGCACTTTCCACTTCTGTCTCTGAAGCAAAGCACTCAGAATTGGATACCATGCCATAGCTAAGCCCTTATCATGAACACCAGAGGAATAATTCAAGTATCTTATAGGCTACATTTGTGTTTATAAATCTCAGTATGGTGTTTGCCATTTCATCTTTCTTCTTTTGTTCCAACTTTGTGCCTAAACATCTTAGTCAAATAATGGAAAAATCAGTGTAGTCTTTTATGTATTTTTTCCCTGCCTCCAGCAGTACTCTGTTAGTTGTGCTCAAAATTACTTTATTTTACTGTACCTCATTTTTCTTATTTTTTAAAGTGGAAATACTGGCACTGCCATCTCTATTTCCTTTGAAATCTAGGGATAATTGTTACAACATGTGAGGTAAAGATTAGTACTTTACATAAGATTTTATAAAACATTTTGGTGTTGTCAATTCACTTTGTTTCCACATTAAACTGTTTGTGTTTTAGGGAAGTGTAAAATTTTAAATCTTTTTCGCACAGACACACACACACACATGCACACACACGCACACATACATATATATATATATCATAGAGCTTTTGAAAATCCTGTGATATAATGTTTTCTTTACACATTACCCCAAACTACTAAAACATTGCTTGTTTAAACTCCAGTCCCACACTCTGAGACCAGATGTAACTTTGATTTTGTTATAACATTGCAATATATAGCATAACTGCCCTCATTTTTGCAATGGGAAATTTTTTCCACTCCCTACCAGCAAAATTCAATGATAAAAATTCTATTAAACCAGGATAAATGTGGATATGAAGGTCTTTTAGGTGTCAATATGGACTCAATGCAGTTTGGATTTATGAGCAGAATGTATTAAGCAGAGGAGCACCATTGTTATTTTAATAACAACAAAAACATAGATTGCATGTCCATTACACGCTAAATTCTGTTGGAAAATAGTTCACGACATTCTTCTTTTATTTTACTTACATTTTACTGAGAGGCAATATAAAAGGCTACAGACAACTATTTTGGAGTCTATTGTGATGGCAATGCTTGCTCCTTAAAGCAATGCTCTGAAAGAAAGAAGAAACAAACAAACAGACAAACAAACAAAAAAAGGCTTTTCCTAAAGAATGAGAAAAAAGAACATCTAGTATTACAAGGGGGTATTGCACAGACATAAGAAAGTCAGCAATAAGAAGTCATCACTATCACTGTTAATGTGCAAATATAATGTAATTTAAGTCCTGTCTTGTGTTGTTTGCTGGGTCTGCCTAAAAACATTGTGATAGGTGTTCCAACATAAGCCTTTTGCAGCCTGTTTCCAGAAGGGTTCTATAGTCAACCAATAACCACATCTACAGGTGCAACCTTAACTGTATTCACCCTCCTGGGTCAGGGAAGCATGATACAGAGATCAAAGAATCACTAGGTTGGAAGAGACCTCCAAGATCACCAAGTCCAACCCAGCCCTACCATCCCAACTAACCATGGCACTGAGTGCCATATCCAGTCTTTCTTTAAACACGTCTAGGGATGGTGACTCCATCAGCTCCCCAGGCAGACCATTCCAGTACTTTATCACCCTTCCTGTAAAAAACTTTTCCTAATGTCCAGCCAATATTTCCCTTGGCACTGCTTAACTATGTCCTCTCGTTCTGTCAGTT
>WBMY01016351.1:4561-21551 GCA_013397315.1 Donacobius atricapilla
CTTGATATTTATTTGATTTTTCCTCTGTATTTGCTCCGTTTTCCCTCTATTTATTTTGATTATTTATTTTTGTGATTGTCTTCTCTTTATATTTCTTTGATTTCCTCCCATTTTTATTTATATTTCTCATTTTTTTGGCTGATCTCTGTGGTTTTATTGGAATTCATTGCTCTGATTTCTCTCTATTTATATTGAGATTTATTTGATTTTTTCCTCTGTATTTGTCGCATTTATTTCTTTGATTTTCCTTTGTTTTTATTTATATTTCTCATCTTTTTGCCTGATCTTTTGCTCTTTGTATTGATATTTATTTTTTCTGATTTCCCTCTATTTTTATTTCTCGGATTTCCTCCCATTTGTGTTCATATTTCTCATTTTTATTTTTATTTCTCTGCTCTCTCCCCATTTTTATTTGTTGTATTTTTAGCTGCTCTCCCTGTCTTTGCACTGATATTTATTTTTCTGTTTTCCCTCTGTTTCTATTCCTATTTCTCTGATTTCCCCCGTTTGTATTTATATTTCTCACATTTATTTATCTTTTTCTCCTTTGCTTATATTTCTATTTCTCAAATTTATTCCTGATTTTCCCACATTTATATTTCTCATATTTCTTGCTCTATTTATATTGATAATTCTGATATTTATTTCCCCAATCCCCCTCAATATTTATTTATATTTCCCATTTTTATTTCTCTGATGGCCCTGTCCATCCCTTTCAAAACCTCCATTCCTGATTTTCCTTGATTTCCCCGGGAATCCCAATCCCAGAAAATTCCCTAAAATCCCAGCAGATATTCCAGAGATTCCAAATGGGACCTGAAGGTTTCAGGTGATAAAATAGGAAAAAAAATCGGATTGTTTCGATTTTTAAACTCAATACTTGAACTTCCCACACTCCAGAATCTCCTCCCAACAGCCCACAAATGGGGATGAATAAAATCAGATTATTTGGAATTTAAAACTTAATAATTTAAATTTTCCACACTCCAGAATCTCCTCCTGACCACCCACAAATGGGGACAAATAAAATCAGATTATTTGGAATTTAATACTTTATAACTCAAAATTTCCACACCAGAATCTCCACATGACCACCCCCAGATCAGGATGGATTTCAGGCAGGGATAAACCCCCAAAATCTCCTTTTTTTCCCCATTTTTGCCCCTGCAGATGATGATCAAGGCGATGAAGAGCGACATCGACGAGGTGGCTCTGCAGGGCTAAAATAGGAAAAAGTTCAGATTATTTTGTGTTATAAAGTCAGTAACTCGAATTTTCCACACTCCAGAATCTCCTCCTGACCACCCAAAGATCAGGACGGATTTCAGGAAAGGATAAACCCCTAAAATCTCCTTTTTTTCCCCATTTTTGCCCCTGCAGATCACGATCGAGGCCATGAAGAGCGACATCGACGAGGTGGCTCTGCAGGGCTAAAATAGAAAAAAAATCAGATTATTTTGAATTTAAAAGTTAATAATTTAAATTTTCCACAATCCAGAATCTCCTCCTGACCACCCAAAGATCAGGAGAAATTTCAGGAAAGGATAAACCCCGAAAATCTCCTTTTTTTCCCCCATTTTTGCCCCCGCAGATCACGATCGAGGCCATGAAGAGCGACATCGATGAGGTGGCTCTGCAGGGCTAAAATAGGAAAAAATTCAGATTATTTTGTATTATAAAGGCAATAACTCAAAATTTCCAAAATCCAGAATCTCCTCCTGACCACCCAAAGATCAGGACGGATTTCAGGAAAGGATAAACCCCGAAAATCTCCTTTTTTTCCCCCATTTTTGCCCCCGCAGATCACGATCGAGGCCATGAAGAGCGACATCGACGAGGTGGCTCTGCAGGGCATCGAGTTCTGGTCCAACGTGTGCGACGAGGAGATGGACC
This sequence comes from Donacobius atricapilla, assembly GCA_013397315.1. NCBI lineage: Eukaryota > Metazoa > Chordata > Aves > Passeriformes > Mimidae > Donacobius > Donacobius atricapilla. The sequence continues at coordinate 6,455 of WBMY01016351.1, forward strand.
TGGCCATCGAGGCCTCGGAGGTGGGGCTGCAATTCCCGGGATAAAATCCCTCGGGAACGTCGGGATCGCGGCTTTGGCCGCCCTGGAATTCCTCCCACTCTTCCCTGAGGGATGGGAGAATTCCCCGGCCGGGTTTGGGGTCACAGCGTCAAAAAAAACTCGCAAAAAAGAGAATTTTGGCTCTTCTTTGGGGAGTTTTTGGCTCCTCCTTTGGGATTTTTTTTGGCTCATCTTCGGGGTTTTTTGGTTCCTCCTTTAGGGTTTTTTAGCTCATTTGAGAGTGGAGTTTTTGGCTCCTCTTGGAATTTTTAATTCTTCCTTTAGGAATTTTTAATTCTAAATTTTGGGACTTTTTAGCTCCTCCCTTGGCAGTTTGCAGCTCCTCCTTTGGGGTTTTTGGCTCATTTGGGAGGTGAGTTTTTGGCTCCACCTTTGGGGTTTTTCTGGCTCCACCTTTGGGGTTTTTTTGGCTCCTCCTTTGGGGTTTTTTGGCTCCTCCTTTGGTTTTTTTTTGGCTCCTCCTTTGGGAGTTTTTGGCTCATTTGGGAATTGAGAATTTGGCTCCTCCTTTGGGACTTCGTAGCTCCCGATTTGGGAGTTTTTAGTTCCTCATTTGGGATTTTTTTTCCTCCTTCGGGAGGAGTTTTTAGCTCCTCACTCAGTGCTGGCCCAGGTTCTGCTCCCCCAGGGAAATTGGGCATTTTTAGCTGACTCTGCATTGGGAATTCCCATTAATCCCCAAATCCTGGGATGCTTTGGGTTGGGAGGCAAATAACCCAATTTTCCCATCCTTATCCCCTATTTCCACCTAAAGCCACGTGCAGCTCCTATCACAGGGGCTCTCCCATATTTTTCCTGGAAATAATCCATGAGTTGGATGAAATAATGTCCAAAATTTTGAAATCTGTCACAACCACGAGGGGCTTTATGCCAAAAGATGGCTCACATTCCCTAAAATCCACAATTTCTGAGTCAAATCTGGAATTCTGGAGGAAACAGAGCTGATTATCCCGTGGAATAGCTGGGGCTGGAGAGGAATTTGGGGAATTTGTTCTGCCTGCAGATGCTGTTTGCAGAAATTATCTGTGGAGATCAATAACAGCCGAAACTTCGAGGGGCTCTGCATGAATCACATCCATTTTTTTTAAAAAGCAGCTAAATCTATATTTGTGCTTGGATTCCCAAAAAAATAAAATAATCAAGGAGAAAAGGACAGGCAGCAGCAGTGGGGTGAGGATTGTTTGCTCCAAACCTTTTGCTCCTTCACCTCGGGGTCACTTTGTAATTACACCTGACAGCCAAGTGAAAATGGGCATAATTGTGCCCTGTGAGGAGGGATGAGGAATTAAAGTGGATTTGGGAGCATTTCAAGCGGTTTTTGGAATATTTAACTCGGTACAAAGTGCCCTTGAGGCAACTCAGAATTCCTGTTGGGAAGGAGTGGGGGGGAAAAAAAGGGAATTTGTGCCTGCCGGAGGCGCATTCAGCCTCTTAATACTGAAAAAAAAATAAAATTGTATAAAATTATAAAAATGTATTTAAAAATTCTATGAAACCAAATCAAAATACTGCTGAAAATAAAACTTTTCACCTCTTTTTCTGTGCAGGCAGCAGAACAAGGACGGCCCCCAGAGCACACCAGCAAGTTCTATGCCAAGGGGGCCCTGCAATATTTGGTCCCCATTCTAACCCAGACCTTAACAAAACAGGTGAGGGCCACGTTCCCCGAGGGAATCGCACCTCAGGAGCTGCTCCTGCCGCCCCCGGCTGCTTTTGGGGTCGGGGTTTGCGTTCGTCTGATCCCAAAAACGCCTCGGGACGTGCCTGGTCCGGGATGAGCCTTCATGCACCACTCTGAGCCAGTGATGCAGCAATTTGGGGCTGAGACTGGGACTCCTTTTTCCCCTCATCACATCCCTGCATTTGTGGTTTCTGGAGGGGTTTGGTGATTCCCTGTGTTCCTGACAGAATATTTGGGATGGTAAACCCAATATTCCACAGCTCCTGCCTCATCTGAGCTCCAAATCCCTGGGATTTTTGAGGCCTGGGTTTGTTTAGTCCCTGTTAAAAACTTCCAGGGATGTATTGGAGCTGCACTCCCCCGGATTTGTGGTTTCCAAAGAGGTTTGGTGATTCCCTGTATTCCTGACAGAATATTTGGGATATTAAACCAAATATTCCACAGCTCCTGCCTCATCTGAGCACCCAATCCCTGGGATTTTTGAGGGCTGGGTTTGTTTACGTCCTCTTAAACACTCCCAGGGATTTGTAGGGGTTTTGCTCCCCAGGATTTGTGCTTTCTGGAGGGGGTTGGTGATTCCCTGTATTCCTGACAGAATATTTGGGATATTAAACCAAATATTCCACAGCTCCTGCCTCATCTGAGCACCCAATCCCTGGGATTTTTGAGGCCTGGGTTTGTTTACTCCCTGTTAAACACTCCCAAGGATTTGTAGGAGCTGTGCTTCCCTGCATTTGTGGTTTCTGGGGGGGTTTGGTGATTCCCTGTGTTCCTGACAGAATATTTGGGATATTAAACCCAATATTCCACAGCCCCTGCCTCATCTGAGCTCTAAATCCCTGAGATTTTTGGGGCCTGGGTGTGTTTAGTCTCTGTTAAACACTCCCAAGGATTTGTAGGGGTTGTGCTTCCCTGCATTTGTGGTTTCTGGTGGGGTTTGGTGATTCCCTGTATTCCTGACAGAATATTTGGGATATTAAACCAAATATTCCTCAGCTCCTGCCTCATCTGAGCTCCCATTCTGGAATTTTTGAGGCCTGGGTGTGTTTACTCCCTGTTAAACACTTCCAGGGATTTATTGGAGCTGTGCTCCCCAGGCTAATGGAAATTAATGGAATCACTCACCTAATTATAAAATAAAACTGTTCATTAACAGAACGGGCTTCATTTGGCTGGGAAAACGCTCTGAGTGAATCCAGGGAATCGTTTCCCTGGTTTCTTCTTGGTCTTGGATGAGCAGTGTGGAATTTCAGGAGGTTCCCAGGGGATGAAGCAGGGCAGGGAATCACGGGGGGCAGCTTTGAAAGGTCTGAGAGTTGGGAAAGGAGATTTTTTTTTTTCATGGGGCTGGGACCGTCTGGGAGGGATCAAAGGGACAAAATCCCACCTGGATGAGAGGAAAAAGCTCTTTTTTGGAAAGTGGATGAGCCCACCTGAGGTTGGAAAGGTATTGAAGGTTGAAGAGCCTGAGCTTGGTTGGGAAAGGAGATTTTTAATGGTGCAGGGGCCACTTTGGGAAGATATCAGGGATCTAAGGGATAAAATTCCACCTGGATGAGAGGGAAAAGCTCTTTTTGGGGAGCTGGAAGAGGCTACTCGAAGTCAGGAAGGTCCTGAAGGTTTCAGAGCCTGAGCTTGGTTGGGAAAGGAGATTTTTAATGGTGCAGGGGCCACTTTGGGAAGGTACCAGGGATGAAAGGGACAAAATCCCACCTGGATGAGAGGAAAAAGCTCTTTTTTGGAAAGTGGATGAGCCCACCTGAGGTTGGAAAGGTATTGAAGGTTGAAGAGCCTGAGCTTGGTTGGGAAAGGAGATTTTTAATGGTGCAGGGGCCACTTTGGGAAGGTACCAGGGATGAAAGGGACAAAATCCCACCTGGATGAGAGGGAAAAGCTCTTTTTGGGGAGCTTGAAGAGGCTACTCGAAGTCAGGAAGGTCCTGAAGGTTTCAGAGCCTGAGCTTGGTTGGGAAAGGAGATTTTTAATGGTGCAGGGGCCACTTTGGGAAGACACCAGGGATCAAAGAGACAAAATTCCAGCTGGGTCAGAGGGAAAAGCTCTTTTTGGGGAGGAGGGCATGAGGCCACCCGAGGTTGGAAAGGTCCTGAACGTTTAAGAGGCTGAGCTTGACTGAGAAAGGAGATTTTTAATGGTGCAGGGGCCACTTTGGGAAGGTACCAGGGATGAAAGGGACAAAATCCCACCTGGATGAGAGGGAAAAGCTCTTTTTGGGGAGCTTGAAGAGGCTACTCGAAGTCAGGAAGGTCCTGAAGGTTTCAGAGCCTGAGCTTGGTTGGGAAAGGAGATTTTTAATGGTGCAGGGGCCACTTTGGGAAGACACCAGGGATCAAAGAGACAAAATTCCAGCTGGGTGAGAGGGAAAAGCTCTTTTTGGGGAGGTGGAAGAGGCTACTCGAAGTCAGGAAGGTCCTGAAGGTTTCAGAGCCTGAGCTTGGTTGGGAAAGGAGATTTTTAATGGTGCAGGGGCCACTTTGGGAAGATATCAGGGATCTAAGGGATAAAATTCCACCTGGATGAGAGGGAAAAGCTCTTTTTGGGGAGGGCATGAGGCCACCCGAGGTTGGAAAGATCCTGAACGTTTAAGAGGCTGAGCTCGGCTGAGAAAGGAGATTTTTAATGGTGCAGGGGCCACTTTGGGAAGATATCAGGGATCTAAGGGATAAAATTCCACCTGGATGAGAGGGAAAAGCTCTTTTTGGGGAGCGCATGAGGCCACCCGAGGCTGGAAAGATCCTGAACGTTTAAGAGGCTGAGCTCGGCTGAGAAAGGAGATTTTTAATGGTGCAGGGGCCACTTTGGGAAGACACCAGGGATGAAAGAGACAAAATTCCAGCTGGATGAGAGGAAAAAGCTTTTCTTGGGAAGTGGATGAGGCCACCCGAGGTTGGAAAGGTATTGAAGGTTTAAGAGGCTGAGTTTGGTCAGGAAAGGAGATTTTCAGTGTTGCAGGGGCCACTTTGGGAAGACACCAGGGATGAAAGAGACAAAATTCCAGCTGGATGAGAGGGAAAAGCACTTAGGGAGGTGTATAACCCCCCTCAAGGAACACCCCAAAGGAAATGCCTCCCATGACCTCTCCTCCAGAAACAAAACTTCCCTTAAACCCACCGAACTGAGAGATAACCCCTGAGATCCCGGGGGACATTTTGTGATTTATTTTGGTTTTTTTGCAGGACGAGAACGACGACGACGACGACTGGAACCCCTGCAAGGCGGCGGGGGTGTGCCTGATGCTGCTGGCCACGTGCTGCGAGGACGACATCGTCCCGCACGTGCTGCCCTTCATCAAGGAGCACATCAAAAACCCCGACTGGAGGTACCGCGACGCGGCCGTCATGGCCTTTGGCTGCATCCTGGAAGGGCCCGAGCCCAACCAGCTCAAACCTTTAGTAATCCAGGTGAGGGTCTTGGGAGGGAAAAATCTCGTGGTTCGCTAGAGGAGGGTGGTTGGTTTGCGTGGGAGTCTCATTTAAAGGAAATCAGGAGGATAAAATCTGGTTTTGGAGCTAAAAATCCCTTGTTGAGAGGATTTTAGGTCTCAAAATTACGTGGTTATTTGGTAGTACAGGTGAGTTTTTGGGAAGGGTTGGAGGGAAAAATCTCATGGTTCTCTACAGGAGGGTGTTTGGTTTGTGTGGCATTTTTGTTTAAGGGAAATCAGGAGGATAAAATCCTTGTAGAGAGGATTTTAGGGCTCAAAATTGCCTGGTTATCTGGCAGTCGAGGTGAGGGTTTTGGGAGGGGTTGGAGGGAAAAAAATCTCAAAAAATCTCCTGGTTCTTTAGAGGAGGGTATCTGGTTTGGATGGGATTTGTGTTTAAGGGAAATCAGGAGGATATAATCTGGTTCTGGAGCTGAAAATTGCTTTTTTAGAGGCTTTTAGAGCTCAAAATTGTGTGGTTAATTTAATAATACAGGTGAGGTTTTTGGGAGGGGTTGGAGGTAATTTTGTGGTTCTTTAGAGGAGGGTGTTTGGTTTGCTTGAGGTTCTCATTTAAGGGAAATCAGGGACATATAATTTGGTTTTGGAGCTAGAAATCCCTTGTTGAGAGGATTTTAGGTCTCAAAATTGCCCGGTTATTTGGTAGTACAGGTGNGAAATCCCTTGTTGAGAGCATTTTAGGTCTCAAAATTGCCCGGTTATTTGGTAGTACAGGTGAGTTTTTGGGAGGGGTTGGAGGGAAAAATCTCGTGGTTCTCCAAAGGAGGGTGTTTGGTTTGTGTGGGATTTTTGTTTAAGGGAAATCAGGAGGATAAAATCCTTGTAGAGAGGATTTTAGGGCTCAAAATTGCCTGGTTATCTGGCAGTCGAGGTGAGGGTTTTGGGAGGGGTTGGAGGGAAAAATCTCGTGGTTCTCCAAAGGAGGGTGTTTGGTTTGTGTGGGATTTTTATTTAAGGGAAATCAGGAGGATAAAATCGGGTTTTGGAGCTAAAAATTCCTCGTTGAGAGGCTTCTAGAGCTCAAAATTGTGTGGTTATCTGGAGGAGAATGTCTGCTTTGTACTTGCTCTTTAAGGAAAATCAGAAGGATATCTCCTGTTCTGGTGGCTTCTGGAGCTTCAGTTTTGTGGGGTTTTGGAGCCCAGAATCGCTGGGTTGATTGGGAGAGAATGTCTGATTTGCACATCCTTTTCATTTAAAGAAAATCAGGAGGATATCACCTGTTCTGGGGGGGTCTTAGAGCCTGAATGTTCTGAATTTTTGTTCATTTTTCAAGCCCAAAATCCCTGGGTTATCTAGGAGAGAATACCTGATTTGAGTGTGCTCTTAATTTAAGCAAAATCAAAAGGATATTATCTGGTTTTGGATATTTTTGGAGCTAAAAATCACTGGGTTAATTGGAGGAGAATGTTTGATTTCCACGTGCTCTTATGGAAAATTAGAAGGTTATAACCCCTTTTTGGAGGCTTTTAGAGCTTAAAATCCCTGGGTTAATTGAAGGAGAATGTCTGATTTGTACATGCTCTTAATTAAGGAAAATTGAAAGGACCTTACCTGATTTTGGAGAGTTTTAGAGCCCAACATCCCTGGGTTAATTGGAGGAGAACATCTCAAATCCAAACCCTGCATTTGATCCATAACCCGGCACTCACATTAAGTTACCTCACATCTGCTAAGAAAGAATTGGGGAAGAAAAGCATTTAAAGGAATGAAAACTCTAATATTTACTGAATGCAGAAGCTGCCTTCACTTTGGGCACGCTGAGTAAAACCATCCTTGGTGAAGGTGTTTGTAAAAGGGATCATGTTAGGAAATAGAACCGTTCATATAAAATAAAATACAGCATTGGGACAAACAAATCCAGGATTTTTTTTTTTCCCCTCACTTGGTTTCTCCTGGCTCCCTCCCAGGCCATGCCGACGTTGATAGAGCTGATGAAGGATCCCAGCGTGGTGGTCAGGGACACGACGGCCTGGACCGTGGGCAGGATCTGCGAGATGCTGCCCGAGGCCGCCATCAACGACATCTACCTGGCCCCGCTGCTGCAGTGCCTGATGGAGGGGCTGAGCGCCGAGCCCAGGGTGGCCACCAACGTCTGCTGGGTGAGGAACCCCCCAGAGCCCTCCAGGAATTCAGATCCGTGGGGGAAATCGGCTTCTGGTGGCATCTGGAAGGGTTTTGCTGTCGCCGAGTCCGAGCGTTCTGCCGGCGGCGCCGCTAAAGCGTGTTGGCTCCTCCGTGCATTTGGTGGGCAATGCCAGGGATGGAGAGTTCAGCCCCGCTCCAGGCAGCTCCTTCACGTGCCTGGGGCTTTTTCCATGAAGGAAATTTCCTTCATGTCCAGCCTGGGCATTGCTTGAGGTTGTTTGGTCTTGTCCTGCCAAATCTCTCCCGTTTTTCTGCACATTTCCCACCATTTTCCTTCAATTCTCCCATTTTCCCCTCAGATCTCTCCTGTTTTCCCCTCAAATTTCTCCCACTTTCCCCTCACATTTCTCCCTCATTTTCCCTTCACATCTCTCCCTCATTTTCCCCTCACAGTTCCTCCCATTTTCCCCTCAGATCTCTCCTGTTTTCCCCTCAAATTTCTCCCACTTTTGCGCCCTTCTGTCAGGGGCTTTTCCCTTCACATCTCTCCCTCATTTTCCCCTCACAGTTCCTCCCATTTTCCCCTCACATCTCTCCCCTTTTTTCCCCTCAAATCTCCCANTTCCTCCCCCATTTTCCCCTCACATCTCTCCCTATTTTCCCCTCACATCTCTCCCTATTTTCCCCTCACATCTCTCCCATTTTTCCCTCACATCTCTCCCCTTTTTCCCCTCACACCTCTCCCATTTTCCTCCCCCATTTTTCCCTCACATCTCTCCCTTTTTTCCCCTCACATCTCTCCCTTTTTGCCCTCATATCTCCCATTTTCCCAGCTCCCACCTGGCTGCGCCCTTCTGTCAGGGGCTTTATTGAATATAAATTAAAATATATGAATGCAAATTAATATATATACAATAGACACGTTCGTATCTTTATATTATTTTCTTTGTTTATGTATTTTTCTATATGTATATTGTTTGATCTATTTATATTATTTTCTGTATTTATGTGGGTTTATGTGTTTACATAATTTATTATATTTATGTAATTTTTATGTGATTTTGTATATTTACCCACATACACTGTAGTAAATTCCACAATTAATCCATGGCTTTCTGCTCCAGCAAACACTGGTTGACACTTTAATTATCCCAACTCTTTTTGGCCCTGGCAGGAAGAAAATAAAGGAAAAAAGTGGAATTTTAGGAAAAAAAATGCTGGTATTCGCTGAGTGTAGAAGTTGCCTGTAGTCTGGGAATGCTGTGGGAACTGTCCTTGCTGTCGTGGGGTTGGGAAAAGGGATTTTTGGATTAAGCTTTTTACTGAATTGCCTCGAGGCCCAAACCCAAACCTGCTCCTGAAGTGATCCCAGAAATAATTTGGGAATCAGGATTGGTTTTTTTTCCTGATGATTTGTGTGGTCTCCATGTCCCCAGTGCCTTCCAGGAGCTGCTCCTTCAGACTGAGCAGGGGAGGAGGATTTTCCTGTCAAAACAACTTCTAGAAATGACAGAATCCCTTCTTTTTAGAATTCCAAAGGTTCCAAGACTCATCAGCACAAAGGGGTTTTCCCTGCTCTGTTATCCTGGCAAAAATCCAGGTGTCTTTTGTCTCCTGATGATGATTCCTGGATGTTTTTAGAGTAAAATAAAAAAAAACAGGAAGCTTTTAGCTCCTCTCACCCACCTCTAGCACAGTTTAGCTGCTCTGGAATTGTTCATCCTGCACACTTTTTAGTTTGGGGTGGTTTTTCCTTGCATTTTTGGAATAAAACCTGACGGAATCTGAATTTCTGGAGCTGTGAGGGTGACAAACCAATGGATATTTTGTGTTCCAGGCCTTCTCCAGCCTTGCTGAAGCTGCCTATGAAGCCGCAGATGTGGCTGATGATCAGGAAGAACCAGCAACCTACTGCTTATCCTCCTCCTTTGAGCTGATAGTGCAGAAACTGCTGGAGACCGCAGACAGGTAAAACAACCTCTCTAGAAAACCTTTTTATCGTTTATTTCCCACTCCATGCTCTCAGGCTCTTCTTGGCAGCCTAGATCTGGTTTTGGATTAAAACCTGGTTTTATTTGGTATTAAACCCAGAGGAATAGAGGATGCAAATCCCAGGAAAGCGGCTCTTCCCGCTGAATAATTTCTCGTAATTTTGTCCATATCTGGTTTTAGGAAGTCCAGGAGTGTCCCTTTCCCGTTTTCCTTTGAATTTCTCTAGTTTTCCTTCGAATTTCTTCCATTTGCCTTTGAATCTCCCCCATTTCCTTCACGTCTTCCCAATTTTCTCTCGAATCTCTCTGATTTTCCCCTCATAGCTCCCTCATTTTCCCCTCCCATTTCCCCCTCACATCTCCCCCATTTTCCCTCACATTTCCCCCCATTTTTCCCTCACATCTCTCCCATTTTCCCTCACATCTCCCCTATTTTCCTCCCCCATTTTTCCCTCACATCTCCCCCANTCTCTCCCATTTTCCTCCCCCGTTTTCCCTCCCATCTCCGAGTTTAACTCTGCAGTTTTACGACTCTGCCCTTTTTGTGCAGTCACAAGACTCCGTTGGCTGCAGGGCCCTGGGATAATCAGGAATTGCAGCAGGACATAAGCAGCGATCCCTGTTTGTCCCTTTTCCTGGTTGTTTTTGTGTGGATTCCATCCCTTTCCAGCAGCTCCAGATGCTCCCAGAAGAGTCAGGGGCGTACTTAATCTCCCCATTCCCATCCCAGCTGGAACAGAAAATAGATGAGGCAAAATAGTCTGCTCTCAGATGCAGGAAAAAGAGGCTAAAACTCCAATTTTACGGTGGCTTGAAGGTCACATAAATCTGACAGCTCCAGGTTCAATCCCTGGATCTGCTCCATGGACTGATGGAACCTTTTTGCTGCTGATTCTCCTTAAAAACCTTGTCCCAGTTCAAAATTTAAACTCTTTCCCTGTCTTCACTTACATCCAGCCAGGACTGGAGTGTCTGGCTCAAGGCTCTGGAGCCCATCAATCATCTCAGGTCCTTAATTTCAAATTTCACACCCTCAGAGGTGTCTAGGGAGGGGCTCTGCAGTGCTGCTCACCTGACACCAACTCCGAGGCTCCTTCTGTCCCTCTCCTCGTTGTGAAAATCATTTTAAAAACTGTAAATCATTAAAAAGAAATGTGCCAGAGGTGACTTCACAAATTCCCTTTATTTCAAGTGGCTCCTGCTTGTCACAGCACTCAAATGGAACTGTTGCTAGTTTACTAAAATTAAAAAAAAAATCTGTTTCCAAGCACTGGGAGCTGCAAATTTTCCTCCTTCTGTTGCAGACCTGATGGACACCAGAATAACTTGAGGAGTTCTGCCTATGAATCCCTGATGGAAATAGTGAAAAACAGTGCCAAGGACTGTTATCCTGCTGTCCAAAAAACCACCCTGGTCATCATGGAGAGGCTCCAGCAAGTGCTGCAGATGGAGGTGGGGAAATCCTGATTTAAAACGGGGAAATTGGGGCTGCTCTATCCCTGGGAGTGTCCAAATCCAGGGATGGTGGGAGGTGTCCCTGCCTATGGGAATAGATGGGATTTAAGGTCCCAAACCACTCAGGGATTCTACATTTAGCTTTTTCACAGCCCCTCTGCTCTGAAATCTGAAAAGAACAAATATTTCAAGTAAAACCTGGCTCTCTCTGGAGCTGCCAGGATCACAGGCAGCCTCTTCACACGCAGGGTTTTGTTCTTGTTTCAGTCTCACATCCAGAGCACCTCTGACAGAATCCAGTTCAACGATCTCCAGTCCCTTCTCTGTGCTACTCTCCAGGTAAATTCCTCCCTCCTGGCTTTGTTGTGGGAATAAAGTGATTTTTGAGGCGTTTTTGTGCACCTGAAGCTCCAGCCTCAGCCCCTGGTGCCGTGAATGGAATGAAAAAAGTGGATTTGGGGTCCCAGCTGACACGTGGGAGGTGATGCAAGGTTCAGAAGTCTCTAAGTTGTGCTCTAGTGACAAAATTCAGGGCAATATGACTCAAAAGAATGCTGTTGGGGATTTTATAAAAGATTCTCTGTGCTGTCAGATCGGTTCTGGGGTTGGCTACAGCATAAACAATCCCACAGACAACAAAAAGAAAACAATTCCTCATGGTTTTGCTTCCTTAATCTGTGTCTTGTGCTTGGTGCCCCTGATCCAAATGGCACCGATTAAAATGTTCTGAGTGTCCTCAGAATTCCCAGTTAAACATCTGCTAATGGGCAGGAGCCAGTGCAGTGCTTACTGCTGCAAATATCACTCCAAAAAGGGTTTTTTCCCCCCAAAAATCAGCTCAGAGCAGGCCAGATGGTCTCCAGGTTGATTTAAGAAATCCTTCATTTCATCCCCAAAAGCTTTGTGGTTGTGTTCACTCTCCAATTTGAGGGTAATTTTTGAAAATAATGGGAAATGGGAATAATCTGTCCTTAGAGTTTTAATGGGGAATTTTCACTCTGGAATCTCACAGGGTGGGCACTGATATCTGCCAGGGGAGTGTAGTCCAGGTGGAATTAAGCTGCCAGTTTTAATTTCTAAATATGTTTTATATATTAACCCAGAACCTGAACCTAAATTTTTACCCGGTTGCAGCAAATGCGTAAAAACCACTGGGTAAAACTCAGCAGAGGGGCTTTTTTCAGTATTAAAAAAAACAAATCTATTGGTCTTTTATCTAATTTTTTTGTTGTTTTGCTGGAAATAAAATTATGAGCACCCAGCAGAGGAAAAACATTTGTTAATATTTAAAATTAAGCAAGAAAATCCCATCCCTGGAAGCAACAACTTGGTTTCGTGGAATGTGTTCCTGTCCATGGAATTTGGGGATTTTTAAATTCTCTTCCCACCCAACCCATCCTCTAACTCCATAAATCAAGTCTTAATTATATAAACAGCCAAAGTCCATCTTTGTGGAGTGAAAAATTAAACTTTGGATAATTACTTTCCTCTGGAAATTAAGGATTTTTTCTTTTCATGGGAATTGTTGTACTGTAACCACTTCAAGCATTTCAAAACTTTAATTCAGAAGCCAAACTTGGGTTCAACCCCGACAAGCTCAGCTGCGACAGAAAATGAAAAGGACTTCATTGTTATATTTTCTTTTAATAGGCTAAATTTGGGCTAGTCACATTTAATTCAAGCTTACAAATGGCAAAGCTTTGAGAACAGCCCATGCAGCAGGAAAGGGAAATTCAGCTGGAAAATCTGAATGCAGCCGAATCAACGGGACTTCGCAGCCACAAAAGCAGATTTTTTTGGCAGCAGAAGGGTTCAAACAGCAGCTCTCTCATCCTCATCGCAGCTCCCAGGGGTGTGGGAATGCTGTATCAGTGGGATGAGCAGTGATTTTTGCTCTTTTTCCATGATTTCCCTGGGAATGTGCAGCACCAGGGGTGTAGGAATGCTTTACCTGTGGGATGAGCAGTGATTTTGCCCGTTTTCTATGATTTTTCCCTCAGAATGTGCTGCAGAAGGTGCAGCTGTGGTAATGCTTTACCTGTGGGATGAGCAGTGATTTTTGCCCTTTTTCCGTGATTTTTCCCTCAGAACCTGCAGCTCCCAGGGGTGTAGGAATGCCTTACCTGTGGGATGAGCGGAGATTTTTGCGCTTTTGCCGTGATTTTTCCATGATTTTTCCCTCAGAACCTGCAGCTCCCAGGGGTGTAGGAATGCTTTACCTGTGGGATGAGCAGTGATTTTTGCCCTTTTTCCATGATTTTTCCCTCAGAATGTGCTGCGGAAGGTGCAGCTGTGGGAATGCTTTACCTGTGGGATGAGCAGTGATTTTTGCCCTTTTTCCGTGATTTTTCCCTCAGAACCTGCAGCTCCCAGGGGTGTAGGAATGCCTTACCTGTGGGATGAGCGGAGATTTTTGCCCTTTTTCCGTGATTTTTCCATGATTTTTCCCTCAGAACCTGCAGCCCCCAAGATGTAGGAATGCTTTACCTGTGGGATGAGCGGTGATTTTTGCCCTTTTTCCGTGATTTTTCCCTCAGAACGTGCTGCGGAAGGTGCAGCACCAGGACGCGCTGCAGATCTCGGACGTGGTGATGGCGTCGCTGCTCAGAATGTTCCAGAGCACGGCCGGCTCCGGAGGGGTGCAGGAGGACGCCCTGATGGCCGTCAGCACCCTGGTGGAAGGTCAGGGATGGGGTTGGATCCAGGAATTTTGGGCAAAACGGTGAAAAACTTCGTTTGTGTAGGGAAGGTGGGAGTGCTCTGTCCCTAGAAGTGTCCAAGGCTGGAAAAACCCGGAATAATGGAAGATGTCACTTTAAGGTCCCCTTCGACCCAAGAAATCCTGGGATTCTGAAAGCCAAACCACCTTAGAGCATGGAATTTTGGTTTCTTGTATTTTCTTATTTTTTCCAAGGAAAAATCTGGATAAGGCAGTAAAGGAGAGCAGGAGGGTGTTCACGTGCCTGAAGTGTCCAAGGCTGGGTTGGACAGGGCTTGGAGACCCTTGGGATAGTGGAAGGTCTCACTTTAAGGTCCCTTTCATCCCCAAGAAATCCGGGAATTCTCAAATCTAAACCACCTTGGGATAGTGGAAGGTCTCACTTTAAGGTCCCTTTCATCCCAAGAAATCCGGGAATTCTCAAATCTAAACCGCCTTGGAGCATGGAATTGTGGGCTGGTGTATTTTCTTATTACTTCCAATAAGAATTTAGGAATTTATCCAGTCTAGGAGGACCTGGATAATTTCACTGTTCTCAGTTGTCGAGTGCTTGGTTTTCACTGGGTTTGGATGGAATTTCTGATGTGCTGTTTATGGCGAACGCCACAAAATTGGGATTTTTCTCCTTCTCACTGGAATGTTTTCCCTGCGCAGTCCTGGGTGGAGAATTCCTGAAGTACATGGATGCCTTCAAACCTTTCCTTGGGATTGGGCTGAAAAACTACGCTGAGTACCAGGTATGGCTCCGACCTCTCCCTTTATCCAGGGAAGTTGTGGCTGCCTCATCCCTGGAATTTTCCAGGGCCAGCTTGGAGGAGTTTTGGGATAGTGAAAGGTATCCCTGCCCCTCCAGTGGGGTCACTTCCAACCCCAACAATCCCAGGATTCTAAAATCCAAACCGCCTGAGAGCGTGGAATTTTGGTTTCTTATGTTTTCTTAGTTGCTTCCAAGGAAAAGCGTGGATAAGGCAGCAAATTCCCCTTGGAATGTCTCAAATCCTGGTGCCCTCCAGGGGAATTTGGGGTTTTTTTCCCAGCCCAAATCCTGGCTAGGATTTCCCCTTGGAATATCAAATCCTGGCTGGGATTTTCTCTTGGAAACTGTGGGATTTGGAGGTGTTTTTCCAGCTCAAATCCTAGCAGGCATTTTACCTTGGAATATCAAATCCTCGCTGGGATTTCCCCTTGGAATACCAAATCCTGGTGGCCTCCATGGGGATTTTGGAGTTGTTTTTCCAGCCCAAATCCTGGCTGGGATTTCCCCCTTGGAAACTGAAATTTGGAGATGTTTTTCCAACCCGAATCCCAGCCACTCCTGGACATATATCTGTGCCTCACCTCAGTGCCGTCAGCCACCTCATTATTCCCAGGATTTAATCACCCTCCCATCCCTCCAGAGCACGGGCCTGATCCCAAATTCCCCGGGCAGATCCCAAATTCCTGGAACTGACCCCAAATCCTGGAGCTGACCCCAAATCCTGGAGCTGATCCCGAATCCTCGGGGCTGATCCCAAATCCCCGGAGCCGATCCCAAATCCCTCAACTGACCCCAAATCCCGGGGCTGATCCCAAATCCCAGCGCTGATCCCAAATCCCAGAACTGACCCCAAATTCCCAGAGCTGACACAATATACCGGAGC
>WBMY01016357.1:5426-24713 GCA_013397315.1 Donacobius atricapilla
CCTGAACAAAAGGCCCTTCCTTGCTTGATAAGAGAAGAACCCAAATGTTTGTTCAGAGATGTGATAAGGAACCCACTTGAGCTCCTCTCATGAGCACCTCAGGTCTCACTTGAAGTTTCAATGGACCAGTTTGGCATTATTCCATCAATCCCAGCAAACGGGGCGCTCCTCTCTGCTCTCCCATTGTCTCTGTCATTGTATCCTGCCTTGCTGCTGGAATATTCTCCCTGAGCCTCTCTGGAACACAGAACAGAGCATTACAGAGAAAAGCCAGGGGTGGGTTTTATTCAAATATTTATAGCTTGTTATCCTTCTTGTTGTTTCAAGAACTCATTTCATTTATAGCAGTTTATATAATTGATTTCATTGATTATTCCTTGATTCTTTATCAGAACCTGTGCTTTTTATCCAGAATTTTTGACCAGTTCACACATTTGTGTGTCTGAACTCTTCATGGGGCGTTTTCGTTGGCACGGGGATTTTGGGGTGGGTGTACCCTGAGCCACTGGGCTGGGTGGAAATGCTCCTGTGCCACCTGTGCACCTCAGATCCACCTGGCCTCCTGCAGCTAGGAAGTGTTTGTGTCTCTAAAGGCTTTATTTTCATGACTTTTGTAACTGGAGGATCCAATTTAGGAATTTAAGAAAAAGTCACCTGCTGGAGCTTGGCCTTTACCTTTGTGTGACAAAAGATGCTTTTCCTATTTCAGGTCCTGCAGCTACAAAGCAGAAAGGGGAGAATCACTTTATTTTTCCTTCTGTTGAGTGGTGATAGAGATCTGAAATACAGAGATAAATCTGCTTGGGGAAGGAAAAAAACCAGCGTTTCTTGTCTGGGAACTTGAGGAGCAAATGCTCCATTCCCATTCCCAGATAAAAGATGCTACAAAAAGGGAGATGAAGGAGTTCCAGGACTCAGAATTGAGTCCTTCTCTGCCTCTGCTTTGACTCCTTTGGAAAACTGAAGTCCTTGCATAGAACATTTGGTGTTATGGTAAAAAATGATTGGTAGTAGTTTAAACATCCGTCATGAAAGACTGGCTTTTGCTCACTCAAAGAATCACCATCAAAGGTATCCGCCATAAATGATACCATTTGAATTTATAAAAATGGGAATTGACATTTAGGGTTTACTCTTGTACTCCGTGGATGTAACAGCCAAAGGGAAATCGAGTTAGGAATGGATTTGGAATGATTTCCACGGGGACCAAAAATGCAAAAGGACAAGGGAGATCCCCCCACTGGACAACCAATTTAAGGGAATTAACAGTGTGGATCTCATTAGGATGGATTTAACACACTGCCAGCAGATTCCTGAGGGTTTGTGATGGATAGGGGATCTCTGCCGTGGGTAAGGATGGCTCTGTCTCAGGTAAAGAATTCCAAACCTTGAGAGACAGCTCAAGGGAATTTTGAAGCATTTGGAGTGTGGTAGATAAAGCTTCATCCTCCATCCAAGGGGCCATTTCTGATGCCTCCTCTTTTATTAACTCCATTCACATTCTCCTCAGCCAGAAGTGATTAAAACCAAGTTAATTGGAATATTATGTTCTCCTGGCTGAATAGTGCATTGTGAACCCTCTAGTAAAAGACCAAAGAAAATAGATTTTAGTTGAAAATTTCTTTCATTTCTTTTGTATTTTTTTAATTCTGTGCTATAATAGCGCAATCTCTATCAGCTTAGAAAACATCTTAAAATGTAATTAGTGTAATTTATCCAGGGGACACTTGGTTTACCATCTTTTCATTAGTAAAAATCGGTCCCAGGCTGCCTTTCTGGCCTGGTTTAGTAAATGAATCTAATCTCTCAGGGCTACAAAAAATCAGCTTTAGGTGGGAACCACGATGATGGTGTTGGTTTTTTCAAAGGTTGGTTGTTAACTCTGTATTTAGTAGATACAGAAAATCAGAGACAGAACCATGGAAAGGTTTGGGTTGGAAGGGACCTTAAAGATCATCAAGTTCCAACCCCTGGCATGAGCAGGGAACCCATGAAATCACATAGAATTCAATCACATGAGGAGAGTAGGAATGAATTTCCCTCCTTTCCCCCTGGCATAGAGGAAATCCACATGAATCCCAGCTGATTTCCTTTTTTTTTTTAACTGGTCTGGGGGGTTGTCTTGGAAATGTTCTGAGCAAAGCCCTGTTGGGTTGGTGTGCTGGATGATGCATTAGCCAGTTCTTTCTCAGCTTGTAGGAAATCACTTGTGTTGGGGTACACCCACAAATACCTTATTGCCAGGAACAAAAATGCATCAATTGGTCTTTTTTTTTTCAGTCTTTTTCCCCCTTACTGGATGCAGAAACTTCTGAATTAGTCCAAGCCAAGCATAAACCATGTCTTGCGCACTGAGTCATTAAAACAAAGTAATGCCAGACAATTGAATTAAATGTGGAGGAAGAAGATTGAAACCTCTTTCTCTCTGTTTTAATAGGAAGTTGATGCAAATGGCAGTGGGTAAGCAAATTATAATACATTTGGATGAAGAAGTGGCAAGTTGGAGTGAGAGGCTGGAATGTCTGGATGGGAAGTTAATGATGCAGTTGTGAGGCAGAATGAGGGGGATGGATGTGGTGGATGTAATACCAGGGAAATTAAGCAGGTTAATTCCAAGCCTTGCTGCAAGATTCCATTACTCTGCACTCTGAGAGCAGATTATTACAGTTATTTAATGTGTTTAACCCACTTAATGCTTTTGGATCGTGCTTAGGCAGAAAACCAGAGGATGGAAGTGTTTTAACTTCACTTTTTTTGCAGAAAAAGGGATTTTGTTTTTAATTTGAAAATAGCCACATATGGCACACTCAGTGTCCAGCTGCTGATGTTCCCCTGGAGAGCAGAGCCGGGATTTAATTGGAAATATTTACCTGGAGAAAAGGGCTCTGCTTGGCTTCTGAACTGTTTTCCAATGTGGTCTTTTATTTTATTTGTTGCTAAGCTTCTTCCTTTCCCCTCTTTCCCTCATTCCCTCCCTTTCCCCCCAAGATTTTTCAGCCTGGAGAAAACTCCAGGGAGAGCTCAGAGCCCCTTCCAGGGCCTAAAGGGGCTCCAGGAGAGCTGGAGAGGGACGTGGAGAAAGTGAACAAATCCTGAAAATTTGAGTGCAAACTTGGAGGTTTTGTTTCTTCACTAAAACTTGACTTTCTAAGTCCCTTAACTGACCTATTTCTGCTTTAAAATGCTTCCATTTCTCCTGAGCATCACAGAAATGTCCCAAACCAGCTCTTAGGCTGGGATGTTTGTGTTCAGGTTGGGCTGAGCCCTCAAAATTGGGGGAAAATAATTTTATTCCAGGTCTGGTGCCTGATGTTTTTAGAAATACAGGGACAGGCTTTGATTTTCCCTGGGGGAATGCATTGAGTGGTCAAGTTTTTCATGCAACTTCCAGCAACTTCATATCCTGGAGGTCTCACCATTTTTTTGAGGACCCAAAAGTTTTTGGGATTGATAGACTTTGGAGGCTGGGGAGCCTCAGTAAACAGAGTTGCATCTGCCTTGCTTTCTGTAGAAATCTGCTTAAAATCCAGGGTGATGTTATGACTTTTTTTCCTAATGAGTTTTGTATAAAACACATAAATATGCTTTTAGTAAGTTTTGGTCAGCATTCACGAGGGACAAGTGGAGACGGCAAAGAAATAGGTATTTTGGGGCAAGAAATTGATATTTTTGGGGAAAGAAATAGGTATTTTTGGGGCAAGAAATAGGTACTTTAGGGCAAGAAATGGGTGTTTTGAACCGAGGAGGAGAACAGGAGGCTGCTGGGCTGGCAGGTCATGGAGCACAAAACCTTTCACCCCTGTGGGGTCTGTTCTGCTCTTCCCTAAAAGTGCCCTTAGGCAGAGCCAGATTTCTTCTCACAGCATGGGTTTCAAATTAAATTGAGTGGAGATTGCTGTTAGGGATTATTCAGGAACACACATCAGGAAATTATCTGTATTCACAGCTAATTAAGTCGGGAGGCAGCAATGGTTTAGATGGCAGTGGCACAGGTGCCTGCCTTGCCCTGGAATGATTTTGGTTGTGCCCTGAACCATCTCCCAGGAGTACCTAAACTATTCAGGAATAACCTGATCCATGGAGATGGATTAGGAACCTGCAGGTGTTTTGTGTTCCCAGTCCATACCTGACAGGATTTGCACCCCGACATTCCCCTAATCAGGGGTTTCTGTCTCTCAGAGTCCCGTCCCAGGGTTTNCCCCTGAACTGACACTTGGATTCACTGCTTGACCGTGATCTTGGCTTCTCTCCGCACCACACATTAAAGGTGTTTGGGTTTTTTAGGATTTCCAACAGAGCCTGCCCGTGAGATGGTTCATGCTGGGCTTTTACAGGGAAATTCTCTGCTTTTTGAGCACAGCTGCTGCTGTTGGGTGAACGTTTTCACAGATCAAATCAGCAGTGCAGAATTATTTCCCCGGTGAGACCAAGGCACCTCCGTGTTTCCAGCTCCGCTTGGAAATTTCAGGTTATCAGAGAAGGGGAGAAAAAAAATAAATCTGTTCTTTGACAGGACCAGCAAATGTTCCTGGTTTCTGAGAAGCAAGAGCAGTGTGTATTTACTTGGACCTTTTCTATTTGATGCCTGCTTCTGACATGCTGGACATTTATGGATGCATTTGCTTTGTCTGCCTTTCTAAGGAGGAAGCCATCTGGTACTGTCAGTGTTATTGGATCACCCTTCCAGAAAGCAATGGAGACTTTTGCTTTTCATCTTCCGTTTGAAATAGCTCATTAATTAAAAATATACTTATTGAGAGACGTAATACATTAAATATATATATAGGGAAATGTAATGCACTAGGCTGTGCACTGATCTTGGATTGTGCAGGGGAGGGCACAAGCCGAGAAGAAGTTTAAACCTCGCTTGGCAGCAAAATCAGACCATGAAGTCCTGTCAAAGACTGCACATAAACAGTGCTGCGGACAGCGGGAAGGAAGGGGAGGCAAAGCTTTCCCTCAGTTCTCTGCACTTTGTGCTGGAGTTGAGCGTCATTTCCAGCCAAAGGGTAAAACCCCAAACGTCTTCACCTTGTGTTTCTCAGGCTTTCCTGGTGGGTCGTTCTCCGCAGGTTGCCTCGACAGCTTCTCCTCAAGCTGATAAATGAGGGTTGCATTGTTTTTATTACCCTCAATATGTTGTCTGCTGTGCTGTTAATGCTCAGTGGCAGGAGAAATTCCTGCTCAAGCTCATGCAGGGAATCGCTGAAGTATCCAAGAGGCCCCAGGAGCAGATGTGAGGGGTCTGATTTTCTCTGCTTGTTAACTTATATACAGAAGATAAAAATGAATCTTTTTTGCTTCAGAAATTCTTGAGGGTAAGGCCATGGATTCATCCTGACAGCTGGCAGAGAGTCCTGAATGGAATTGCAAGCTGGGCTGCTGCAGCATCTCTCACCTTCCTTCTTCAGGGCCACGTGCAGGGAAACGAGGTGTGAAAACTGGGAAAATTCCTCCTGTCCTCACCTGGGAACAGGACACTCCTTCAGACAGGAGATGTTTTATACCTCTCTCCCAGGATTTACATGAGCAGCGGACACGTCCTGCCATGTTTTTCTCTATCCCTTGCGTCCTTACCCCTTTGGGATGCATCTTGTCCTGGTACCCCGAGGAAGGGGCGGCGCTGACCCCGCACGTGCTGGTGAGGCTTTATCCGCCACTGGAACTTCTCTGTCATCCCCAGCCTTACCCTGAGGGTTCTTTTGCCATCATATTTTTTCCCTTTATCTCCAAGACTACGTGGTCGGCTGGGGAGCGCTGTCCTGAGGGAGAGAGCTGACACCATTTCCCCGTTGTCCTGATGCCTTGTTGGGACTACCTAAAACCAGACAAACCAAAACAGAAAAAGAACAGGCCAGGCAAAATTAAGAGAATAAAAACCAGTTACATTTATTGAAGGGCCTTCAGGTACATTTAGGGCAGACAAAGCCCACCTGGGGACTACACCCAAAAAATGGACCACGGGTTTTCCTACTTTGATAAGTATGGTCCATTTGCATACTGGGGGTTATTCATCAAATAATAAATCAGCTGATAATTACAATAAATAAAATAATAATTACAGGTTCAGGTAATTAGGTCATCTACCCCAACTTTGCGCCCCCCGCAACTCATTTTTGTTTACATTTCTCAGGGCCTGAGACAGTGAGGTGTCCTTGATTCCCAGGCCTGGAGAGGAATTGTGTCTGACCAAAATGGGAAAGCACTATCCAACGCTCTACATGGAGTTTGGAGTTGTACACTAAAGAATCGCAGGATTACAAATACATGAAAAATATAAAAGCTGAAATCCTAAGGCATGACTTGGAGCTCTGCGGTTGCCAGGGAATGCCGGCATCTTGGGAAAGGCATTGCCGCCATCTTGAGAAGGGCATTGCCGCCATCTTGGGAAGGGCATTGCCGCCATCTTGCGAAGGGCATTGCCGCCATTTCCCCTTTGTCTCCCTACGTGTGGGCGCCATCTGGGGAAGGGCATTGCCGCCTGTCGCTCTGATGTTTTCAACCTTCTCTTCAGTTTCACAGTTTCATAGTTTGGGTTTTTTCTCATGCTCAGGTGTGTGTAAACACTGCCAATGTTTCCATAAATTCAAGGAGAGTTTTCATTCCTGTTCTTAGAGATATGGACAGCTGATGGACAGTTGTCTTGACCAATGGGGTGGGGAGAGGTGGCAACCTTCTCCCCCAATCCCTGGCCTTCGTAGAGATACTATAAAATGGAGTCAGATCTTTTTAAATAATCAGTTCACGCCTTCTCACCAAAGTGAGAGTGTGTGTGTGTGTATCTGTGGGATGAACAGCGTCAGCTGCCGTTTCCCCTTTGTCTCCCTGTGTGTGGGCGCCATCTTGGGAAGGGCATTGCCACCATTTTGGGGCCTCTTTGTTTCCGTGGAGTTCCTGAGATTTCGTGATTTTTTATCTCTAATGATTGTTTATTTCTCCATCTCTTCCTGATGCCATTTCGCATGTTGGTAAACTGTGTTTTTTTTCACTTATATCAGCTCATAGTCATTGATTATCGGTGGAAGGAGATTGGTTGAATTTAAGTGGAGGTAACTTACTTTAGACTGTCCACCACTTTAAATCGTCTTCAACCAAGACAAGGGGCTCCAGGAGAGCTGGAGAGGGACTTTGGACAGAGGCCTGGAGCGACAGTACAAGGGGTAATGGATTCCCACTGCCAGAGGGCAGGGATGGATGGGATATTGGGAAGGAATTCCTGCCTGGGAGGCTCGGGAGACCCTGGAATGGAGTTCCCAGAGCAGCTGTGGCTGCCCCTGGATCCCTGGCAGTGTCCAAGGCCAGGCTGGATGGGGCTTGGAGCACCCTGGGATAGTGGAATGTGTCCATGCCCATGGCAGGAATGGCACGGGATGAGACTTAAAGGTCTCTTCCAACCCAGACCATCCTGAGATTCCATGAATCCCATCACCAACCTCTAGGAAACATTTCCCAGCTTTGGGCAGTGTTTTACGAGTTTTTTTGGCAACACAGATGTCAGAGGAGAGGGAAGACTTCTGACTCCAGAAAAACAAACCAACTGAAGTTCTTTGCTCTTTCCAACCTGACTGATGGGTGGAGTTTAAATTTCAGGTTTGTCTCGTGCCCTCAGTTACCTGAGTGTATATATTCAAAGAAATGAACCTATCAAGTTGGTAAACAATGTTCAGGAGGAAAAAAAAGCTGCTCCATTGGTTTGTTCTGTGTATTTGTATCTTTGTATTGTATACTCCTGTGTTGTGGGACTGCTGGAGAAGATCTCGAATGCAGGGAGCACAAGTCTAATTATTTTGTTCACTAGAGGCAATAATTGGCTTGTTCAGAAGTAATGAGATAATTCAGATGTAAATTCGTTTTGGAGAGGGGGAATTTTAATAATGGATAATCTAGGAAATTATATCATGAATGAAAGAATATTCTGTTTATAAAAGGAACAAGTAGTGTTAACTACAGAAGATTGGGACCATTTCTACTCATTCACATCTGGATGGAAAATCTGGGTGATTGCTGTTGACTCCTGTGTAAGTGCTGGGTGCTCTGAGCTGGTGCAGAGGGGTTTTAACAAGGCTCTTATCCTGTGAGTATTTCCAGCATTCAGGAACTTCCCTATGGAGAGAGTTTAAGAGCTGAACTTCATGGTGAAAACACATGAGGGGCCATTGTCAGTGTAAACCTTAGGAACATGTTCTGGTGAACAGAATCCAGACTTGAGCAGTTGTGTGACGCAGTTTGTCACACACACACAAACGCACACTCACACTTTGATCAGACGGCATGAACTAAAACTTTACTTTATTTGAAAGTCTGACTCCATTATATAGTATTTGTACAAAGGCCAGGGATCGGGGGAGAAGGTTGACACCTCTCCCCATCCCGTTGGTCAGGACAACTGTCCATCAGCTGTCCGTATCTCTAAGACAAAGAATGTAAACTACCTTGAAACTATACAATAACATTGGCGGCGTTTACAGACCAGAGCGTCAGAAAGAACGCAAAACATGAAACTGTGAAGCAGAAGAGAAGGCTGAAAAAATCAGGGCGACAGTTGTGTCTTGCTATTTTTCCTTTATTTTTTCCTTAGCATTCCTCAGAACATCCTTTGGGTGGTTTTCCTGAGCCAGTGTGTGTTTCCCTGTAGAAACAGCGTTTGCTGTGTGCTGTTACAACTCTGATTTTGAAGGCCTGGGCTTGGCTTATTTAATGTCACAGCTTTATTCTCCTGATTCTCAAGCAGAACTGCTCTGTGCTGATTCCACATCCAGTGCTGGCTTCCCCTGGAGCTCCGGAGGAGTCTCCATGCCTTGGACTTTCAGCCTTGGCTTAGCTTTGCTCCAGTGGAAGGTGTGGAGCAAGGATGATCTTTAGGGTCCTTTCCAACCCAGACCATCCTGGGATTCTGAGAACCTGCTAAAGCAAAGGCTTGTTGCCCAGTGGTGTCCCCAGGAGCTGTAAAGGTCAGGATGAGGTTGGTGGCACTTTCTGCCCTCCATTTTAAGTTTTAACTCTGACTCTTTTGTCTGTGAATTCAGGGAATTTAACAGAGGAGGAAGATTTGAGATGCTGAACCTTGTTGAAGGATTCTGATGCCTCTAAAGGGGGAAAACGATGCCCTAAGTTTGAGCTTGTTTTTCAGGTTCTGTGCTGCTAGGGATGTGGTTCTGAGCATCACATCAAGTGTTAGTCTATCTCTCTTCACAGAGCAGGGACACAAAACAAATCCTTTTCCTGCTGCAGACCAAGGACAACTTTCAGGCCCAAAAGCACAAACAAGGCTGGGCTGGAGGGAGGAACAAGAAGGATGGGACCTCACACCCTGAACCTGTAATTGGACAATTAAACCCCAATATGCAAATGGACCAAAACCTATACAAGTGTGAGACCTTGTGACCGTTTGTCCATTTTGTGACCATTTTGGGTCCACCTTGGGTGTAGCCCTGGCCAGGCTCTTGTCCTGCCCAAGGTGTACCCTAAAGACCTTTTAATAAATCCCTACTTTATTCTCTAGCTCTGTCCAGTCTCTGTTCCAGGTCAGCCTTCCCAAGGCATCAACCCTGGATTTAACCAGAGAACATTTGCTGGCTTTTTTAGCATCCTCCTGCTCCTTTCCCCTCACCTTGTCCTTTGTTTCACCCTCTCCCTCTGCTCTGGAAGATCTTAGTTACGTGTCAAGCCCTTCTGGTTGGTCCTGTGCTGAAGAGCTGGGGCTAATTTTAATCAAGCCTGAACTGTCATTCCGGTTCATCAATGTCACATTAGCGTCATTTCTCTTCATCAATGTCACATTAACAGCAAATCCCAACTCCCTGATTATTAAAGTGGATGGAAATCACAGCTCTGTGTGTGGCCAAATAGCTGCTCATCAGCAGGGTGCTTGATGGGTGCCCTGATCGTTTCTTTCAGACCTTAATCAAGGACCCTCTGTTCTGCTGGGTTTATCCTCGAGCTGGGGAGTCACATTAACAGCTGCACACACTCCCTGTTTCTGCTCCACTCACATCTGGAGCAGAAACCTGGATTTCAGCTGAAGCATTGCTGGAATGAACAGCTTAAACCCTCGGCGGTAATGAGACAGAATTAAGGATTGGTGCTTAAGACTGGGAAGATTGGGAAGGTGGGGAATTGTTGAGGAGGGAGGATGAGCAAATGTGTTCAGTGCAGAGCACTGCCTCTTTATCCCTGGGATAAATCTTCACTGCCTCATTAGCCTGGGCTTTGTTTGATTATTGTCTTGATTTCTTCCCTTTTCCCCTTTCTTGCTCTTTCCCTGTATCTCTGCCTTGCCCCATTCCCACAAGTTTGTCCCAGTTTTGACCCAAACTGGTCTGGTTACGACTACAAACTCTTGGTTCTGCCTGAATTTGTTCAGGGTGACCCACACTTGCCTCTGAAGGTCCAAGGTAAAGCTTGGACCAGCCTAGCCTTTGTTACTTCTGTGGGCTCTGTTTGTCTTTTTGTTTTGTCTGTGGCCAGACAAAAACTTCCACGTCTGAGTAGAATGGGTGTTTTGACAGGAATGATCATGGGATGCGGTTTTGGAAGCACAGATGATGCTCAGGTTGGAGCTAGGTGGTCTTTAAGGTCCCTTCCAGCCCAAACCATTCCATGATTCCATGAGGAGTGCACAGCATCACCACAAAATTTTGTGGCTGCTGTTATTTCTCAAATAATTCCATTCTTGAGGCTCTTGCCTACCTGTGAGCCCTTATAAAGAATAATTTGCTTTTCTCCAATTGGCACAAAAGATCCCAGTCCAGTGCAAGGAGCATTTTGGTAATTCATTAGTAATTAGCTGAAATTGCAAGTTAACCAGCAGTGGTGCCCAGTAGCATAACAGGAGAGGTGACAGGATGAAGCTGCTCAGGCACCACATTAAATCCCTATGTCCCAGTTTAGGGCAAATTTTGGGAGGGAACNCATCCCTGAAGTTTCTCCACACTTAGAACAGTGTATTTATGATGGAATTCCATACAAATATCCATGGGTATATGAGAGTTTAAGACTCAATAAAGGAGTAAGGATTGAGCAAAGGGGTTTTTGTTGCATTTTCTGCACTCCAGGCCAGGCTCTTTCTGCCTGAAGCCACTTGAGCTGCTGAATTTCCAAGACATCTTTTCCCCAGTTCCTGCCTCGGTTGCTGTGTGCAGTGAGTGCTTTCCCAAGAATTTTTGCCCAACTTTTAGTGCATAATTGAGTCAATCCTTCCACAGACTTCACTGGCATTAGACTTAATTAGTGCCAGGAAGAAAAAAGCTTGTCCTGGGGTGTTTGTCAGTGGCAGACCTGCTGTGTCAAGGGGAGTTACAGTTAACCTTTAACTGGTTTGGATGGCAGCTAAAAGGTGCTTCCATCCTCTTCAGCTGTCACCAGGCCTGGTTAAAGGTCAGCATTTTGCTTCTGGCACCCGGATCCTGCCAGGGCACTCTTGTTTTCCCAACAGCCCACCTCATCCAGGCTCTGATTTCCAAGCCATACCCTCAAAAGTCAACCAAAAAGCAAATAAAATAAAGAAAATGCAGATTCTATCCTAGAAACAACCAAGCGGCAGAGCACATGTTTTGGAAAGAACGAATTCCTGTGTGCACTCTTCATTAGTGAGGCCTGGATTTAATTGGAGTCCTTAAACCAAAAACCCTGGTGGCTTCTTTACCCTGGTGTCACTTGTCAAAGAATCCACTCGTTAGGAAGAAGCTCAGCCCCTGTACTTTTCTCTTTTTGGGTTCTGTTTTTAGGACATATTAAAAATCAAATTTAAAAGACGTGTTCCTCGGGTGGGATTTGTCAGAGTTCAACATTTCCTGCTGAATTCTTCCCTCTGGAGCAGCAGCTGAATCAAAGCTCAGCTTTAGCAGCACTGGGCAGCTG
Source organism: Donacobius atricapilla (assembly GCA_013397315.1). Taxonomy (NCBI): domain Eukaryota; kingdom Metazoa; phylum Chordata; class Aves; order Passeriformes; family Mimidae; genus Donacobius; species Donacobius atricapilla. The sequence goes on from WBMY01016357.1 coordinate 17,286, forward strand.
GAAGAGAGTGAGAAAAGGGATGTTGGAAGGAGAGCTGGGGAGTGGCAGAGCCTGCTTTATCCCCTGAAGATTCTGGAGCCACGGAAAGCCTTTTGGACTCAAGATCCACAGTGAAAATGATCATGGAAGCTGCTTGCAAAGCCAACTGGGACTTTTAAAATCTGGACTTTTTATCATCCACATGGCCACAGCAGCATCTGAGGTGGAAACTTTACCCTGAGGCTGAGCAGATCCAAAGGCAGGTTATGGAGTTCATGTCTAAAATCAGCTCAGGTTTGTGTTTATCAGCTGGTGAGCAGCAATTTTTAAGGCTGTAGTGGACTCTGGAATCCATAAAAATCAGAGTAGCTGTGGGCAGGCATAAAATGTTTTTCTTCCTTAGTATTTTATATCTTTCATGTTGTTAGAGCTGTGTGATAAATAATAGGATTATTGATATATTGGTACATGGTTTTCTAAGGCTTTAATTGACCAAGGATCCTTTACAACTGAGTTCAAACTCATTTATGCGTGGCATTGTGATACATTTCTTTATTTTGGTAATCTGTATCTTGATAAAAGCCAAATAATTTTGCCTTTTTTTCCGCAATATCCACCTATGGTGGAAAAACCAGCTATTTTGGGGGGATCATTTATCAATGAATTGGTGCTGAGATTTTCCTGGAACTGCCACACAGGGGAAATGAAAAGCAGTGACACAATTTACAAACAAGAGTAATTTCAGTGGTTTGTACACTATTACATCTCTGCTCCCCAAGGAAACTGCTGAAGGAACATTGTAAGTTTAAGAACAGCTTTATTTTTGTAAACACTTCTTTTAATTGCTGAGCTGAAGTTGTGTTTATAATTGAAAATTCCCAAGGCTTTCTGCAAACAGTGCCATCTCCATTTCGTTACGTACTTTCATCCTCCTGGTTATGCTCTGTTTTTCTCATCTCTTCTTAAACCCGTTTAATCTCCAGGTTTCCATATATTATGGAAATGATAATATATTATTATCTTGCCTGTTTGCCTGAGACCAGTTCCAGCTTTCTAAGTGAACAATACTAAAAGTTAACAAAAGACTTTGTTCTTAAATACCATCCTCATATAAGGCTTGGAAGTGTTACAGAAATATTCTTATTTATCCAGTGTAAGCCTTGTCTGAAGTACCTTAATGTTGATTTTCCAGAGTAAAAAAAGGCGCAGGGAGGGATTTCCCTCATTTATGTGCAGCACCAAAGGCTGTATTTTATAATGTGACTATTTTACCTTTCTTGGATATCATGGAATTGTTGGGGTGGGAAGGGAATTTAATGCTCATCCAGTCCCACCCCTGCCATGGACAGGGACCTTCAACTGTCCCAGGTTGCTCCAAGCCCCATCCAACCTGGCCTTGGGCACTTCCAGGGATCCAGGGGCAGCCACAGCTTCTCTGGGAATTCTATTCCAGGGCCTCCCCACCGTCCCAGCCAGGAATTCCTTCGGGAAGGTCCCTGCCTTCTCTGTCTTCTTTGCCTGAAGGGTGCAAGAGGATTGAGCTTCGTTCCACCTTGCAGCGATCCCCGCTCTTCTGGTTTTGTCACTCATGCAGAATCCCAGTTTCCCAGCCAAGGATTAACCTGTGTCCCATTTTGGGGAGGGGGAGGAGGAGGACCCAGTTCACCTTGCAATGCCACCTCCCCTGCTGGAGGAGGATCCCTGGATATCCCTGATCCAACCAGCACCGAGTGAATGCGAAAGGATGGCTCCCCTGGCTCAGCGCTCCATTTCTTCAATTCCCTTTGAAACCTTTCCCGATGCATTCAGCAGGATTGTGACCTATTTTTGCTTTTGCTGCCTTGGAAAATTCAAATTACACTCCATGAGTACTCCAGATCTGTTTTATAGTGACTACAAAAAGCGGGGCTGGGCTTTTCTTCCTCAGTCCTGCTCTGCTGTCCCAAATACAGCTTTTAGGGAGAAGCTGAAGGTGAACTACTGTCCGTGAAAATATAGGACGATCCCAAGCTCAAGTGACCTGACAAATGAGCAGTTTTTTGTTTGTTCTTTGTTTTTTACTTCTTCTCCCCAGTTTCTCTGAAATCCTTTCAGCACGTGCAGAACTGGATTTCTTGCAAAACTCTCGTCCATGGTGACCTGCCCTGCGATTCCCACCAAACACTCATTACCTTCAGTACAGAACCCATTTCCCTAAATTCTCCCATTCCAGCATCTTGATTTCTGAGTGCCTGTCCCACTTTTCTTTCTTTGCCATTAACAGGAATTTCTGAATACATCTCCTTGCAACAAATTAAACGAGGTTACAGCTTGGTGGCCCGCCCGCACAAGAGCCTCAGCTCGGCTTTGTGTCTTCAATCTTTGAACTTTGGCTTTGTCCTTTTGCTTGTTGTTCCCTGAATGCTCCGGCACGAGGACAAAATTAAAAAGCACTTTAGCTGCTGCTGAATGGTGAGTGATGCTGAACCCTGGTCTTGAAATGGAAATTAAAGCCCCATCTTTTTTACATTCCTTTTCTTAAGCAACAGGGTATTGATCCGCTGGGTTGAAGTCTTTAAAAGGGCTGCTCTGTTATCTTTCTCCCCGGTTTATTTTTCTGGAGGAGCACGTTTCAGTTATCTCTGCGTTCGGCGGCCTGAAAGAACGCGGAGATCAGATTTAGGTTATTAGAGGGATAAACCTTGTGCTTCATTTGGTGCTTTCTTATCCTGCCTCGTGCCGCCGATGAAAGCGGCGGGATCTGAGGCCCAGCTTTGTCTGGAAGTTTTTTAACTGTGGGAAGGGTTCCTGTTAAATGCCTGTTTGAGATTAAAGTCAGATGCATCAAAACCATTGATGTGTTAAGCCTGAGCGAGCTGAGTTCCCATTTGGGGTTTCAGTGTGTTGTAGTGCAGTTGGACACGGATCTCTGTAGGGGCACTGTCCCAACTCTTCCATGCAGTTGTTTCCTGGGAGCTGCTACGTAAGAGCTGAGCTTGGACCCCTTTATGGAGCGGTGGTGGCTTTGTAGTGGCTATTCCCAGCAGCCAGCCCCAGCTCTGGGCAGTAGTATCTGTGTAGTAGGGGCTGTGTAGGTGCTCACTGCTGGCAGCACATCCCAGTCCGCCTAGGTTCAACTCCATCCCTTCTTCCCAACTCCAGAGATGTCAGGAAAGATTAAAAATTGCCTCCTCTACACTCAGTGCCTCACAGAGATCTTGTGCAGCACGAGTGGAAAATCCAGCTGCTCGAGGTCAGGCAGAGTGGGAGGCACTGCAGTGTCCTGGGGACGTTCTGTGATCCCGTACCAGGATTCCTTCATTCCTGGATATGCTGCCGATGCCTTGGACTGGGCACCTAGAACAGAGGCTGGACAGAGTTAGAGAATAAAGTAGGCATTTATTAAAGATAAATGCCTACTTTATTAAAATAAATCCTTCAATAGATACACCCTGGGCAGTGCAAGAGCCTGGCAGGGGCTGCACCCAAGGTGGACGATGGTCACGAGGTTTTTTGGCAGATAAAAGTTTGGTCATTGTTCAACACACACACACACAAACACTCTGACTTTGGTGAGAAGGCGTGAACTGTTTATTACGAAATCTGACTCCATTTTACAGTATTTCTACAAAGGCGAGGGACTGGGGGAGAAGGTTGACCCCTCTCCCCATCCCATTGGTCAGGACAACTGTCCATCAGCTGTCCATAGCTCTAAAACAAAGAATGTAAACTACCTTGAATTAAGGAAAACATTCCTTCTATTTATAACGCCCGTGTGTGAGAAACAACCTAAGAACTGTGAACTGTGAGACACAAACAGAAGGCTGAAAAATCAGGGCGACAGAGTTTGGTCTCTTTGATATCAGGGGGTAATTGTCCAGTTACACCTTCAGGTAATGAAGTCGCATTTCCCGGTTTGCTCCTCCCCAATTCACTTTTGTTCACACTTTTCAGGCCTGAGGCTGTGAGGTGTCCCTGGTTCTCAGGCCTGGAAGGATTGGTTTGCCTGACCAAACTGTGAAGAGAGCTCACAAACACTCTGTATGGAGTTCAGAGCTACACACTAATGCAGTGCAGGATCTGAAAAAAAAAAAAAACTAAAAACTCAAGGCGTCAGGGGAGGCACTGCAGCGTCCTGGGGCTGTTCCTCAATCCCGTCCCAGCGTTTGTCATTCCCGGATGCACTGCCAGAGCAGATGGATCTCCATATGGACACCTGCACTCAGGCTGGGCTTTGCCCAGGAGATGGAGCAAAGGGAGAGCAGCAGTGGAATCAGGAACCACTCCAGTTTTTATGGGGCTTGCTGTTGTCACAGCAATTACTGGAACAACCAAAAAAAAATTTTTAAAAAATAAACAAATGGATTTAATGAGCGTTTCGGTAATCCAGGAACAAGTGTTTCCATCACCTCATTACTGGGGTGAGGTGGGCTCCACACGTTCTTGTCTCCAGGAATACAAAATGATTTGTTTTGATATGGCTTTGGGGAGAAAAAAAAAATGGAATTAAGCAAGTTGGTTGTCATTAAAAGTATTGCTGCTGACTGATTTTTAAGCATGTCTTCATCTCCCAGAAATAATGATGTTCCAATTAATAGTTAATGATTAATAGGAGCAGGTTTGAATTTTTAAAAAGCAAGGAAAATACATCCTATGAGTGATTTGCCATAGATTTATTCTGTTAAAGTGGGGTTTTTACAACATAAATATGGTATCTAAATTTACTTTTTCTTGCTCTTTTTCAAGCAGCTCTGTTACTGCTTTGGATATCCTGTACAAGGTGGATCCTGTATTACTAGGGATTTTTAAAAAAATAAATATATAACTTTTAACAGTTTGGGGGTTTTTAACACCATGTGTGCATCTTGCAATAATCTGTCATTTGGGCACTGTTTTATATTTCTTAGGCTTTGTTCTGGTGTCAGCACTGCAGTGAGAGGTGTGCAATATTTTATAATCCAAGGGAAGCAGCACCAGACAGATCTGAAGTTCTGGTCTTTCCAGGAGTTTTTGAGATGGATTTAAATCATTCCAGTGTGTGCACCAGAGACACTTTTAATGTATATTGGATGGTGTTAGGCTGGAAATGATGGATTTGAGGAGTTGGATGTAACAGGTAACGACTTCAGGACAAATCAGAAGAGATTCACTTTGTCTACGCAAGGGTGTTGCTGAGTAACCCCGTGTGGAATGGGAAAATTCAGATGTGTGAATTTGTTTTGTTGCCTCCTTTTTTTTAAAAGATTTCCTGTTCAGATCCAGCCGTAACAGTTCCAGTTGTGGACTGAATATTCAGCATTTTTAGCTAAGCAGGACATTTTTTACAGCTCAGTGTCCTCAAGGTCATGGCCATCTCTATTTAATTTTCTGTCTGTTGGGGAAAGAATAGAAGAGTCCCATCAAATTAACTTTTTTTGGTTCTCCTTCCACCCAGTGTATCCAATATACACTGGAACTGAATGAGCTGTAAGGTCCCTTCCAACCCAGACCCTTCTGGGATTCCCTGAATTTATCCTCAGTTTAATGTTCCCCTTTCCTAGGAATTCACTGAGCATGGAGAGGACAGGTTTTAATGCCCCATCCAGCTTTGATATGCTGGCCACGGAGCTGCAGAACGGGAGCAAATTGTTCCATTTCCCAGGAAGAATTCAGAAGTGAATTCACATCCCAGGGGTGAATGTGATGCAAACCACGAGCCCGGTGGCCCCGAGGAGGGTGATTCCCAAAATTCCTCGTGTGTCCAGCAGCACAGAGTGAAGCCATTAAATCCAGGCAGTTCCCTGCACTCCCGGCGTGCCACCAGCTCAGTTCCTAATGGATTGGGGTGGCTTTAATGACTGGACTTGTTTTCTCCAGGAAAAGCTCTTCCCAGGGACCTGACAGATCACCTCTGCCGTGCTTCCAGACGTCCTGGCTCTCTAATTCCTCTCCCTAACGAGTTTTGTGCTGCACGATAAAATATTCATGTTCCAATAGGTTCTAAACTAATTATCTGCAGCCGGCACTTGCCTGAGCAGTCGTTTGCTGTTAGCTTGGCTGAAGTTAATGGCTTGTATTTCAGTACAAATAGTCCCTCCTGGCTGTTTCCTGTCACTGATTCTTATCCTAAATGGAATTTCCATATGTGTCTGCAGCTAATTCTTGTGACATCCAAAGGAGCTTCCTCCTCCTGCGCCCAGGAAGAGGAGGAGGATGTGTTATAGATAATATTTTATGTATTATGCAGTTGCTGCAACTGCGTTTTCCTTGGAAGCAAAATGTCTCTGGTCTGATCTCTCCACGCTGTGCAGTTGTACTCAGAGCTTTCCTACACCTCGTGCATTTTTATCAGCTCGAAAATACGAGTTGTTCTGCAGGCAGAGACCATTCTGGTCAGGTATTGAAGTTAAACAGCAGAGAAAAAAGGAAAAGAAAATGATACATAATGGGAAAACACACAGGTGAAACAACCTCAGTGTTCATCTGGAGGTGTCACATTAAATTTGAGCATCATCAGAAAATCCTCATGATGTTGATTTGGAGCTTTAAACTGCCCTTAAAGAGGAATATGACAAAGGCTGAATAAAATGGCGCTGGCTTCCAAAAGGGCTAAAGACATCGTGAATTTTCATTATTCTGCCTGTGGTAATCAAGGGGTTTTTTCTCCGTCCTTTTCTCAAGAGTTAAGCCTGTATTTAAAATATTGAGAGATCCTAATCTTTTAATGTTGCCATATGTCCACTTAGAGTAAAAATGTAAATACTTCCATACTTTAAATGTGTGGCAGTGATTTTGACTAATCACATGTCCATATGCCTAATTGTTGCTGGGATCAAGGCCTGCAAGTGCTAACATGGAAATAAATTAGAAATCTTTGGGTTTTCTTCTTTTTTTATTAAAAAAAAAACAAACTTCATATTTATAGCAACTAATTTAAACAGCTTGTAGGAAAAAAAATCTGCCAAAGTTTCTCTTAATTGTATCCCACATTAGTCCTAATGGGATGTTGTATCTGCCATGTCTGAAAAAATCATTTAGACATAAAATTTAGTAGATTTGTGTTACAGAAGTGGAGAGAGAGTCTTGCTGTGGGTGTTTCTTTGATACCTGGAGATTATTCTGTTTTCACTTAAACTAATCCAGACTTTGTGCAATCCAGGGGATGTTTTCTTGCTCCTCATGGACCCTACTTGGGTGCACCCTTGGAGAGCAGAGAGAATCTGCTGGAAAAGAAACTTCTCCAAAATCCCTGATGTGGCAGAAATGAGCAGCACCTCTCCCCAGCCTGCACAGCTCACTCCACCTCATCCCAGATCCCTTCATTTTCTCATTACTCAGGGTTATTTATTGAGGCATTTCACCACAAACCCAAGTTTGTGACTCTGGGGGCCGTCTTTAGGTCTGTTCATCTGCAAAGCCCCTCTAACATCTCTCATTTGTGCGATTCCATCTTCAGGTCAACAGAACCTTGCAGGTGACACCAAGCTGGGT
>WBMY01016360.1:12231-48542 GCA_013397315.1 Donacobius atricapilla
TGAGGGGGAAAAAGGGCGGGAAACATGAGGGGACAAAATGGCGGCCACATGAGGGGGAAAAAGGGCGGGAAACATGAGGGGACAAAATGGCGGAGACATGAGGGTACAAGATGGCAAAAACGTGTTAAAAAAGGGCAGGAAACCTGAGGGGAAAAAGGGTGAGAAATGTGAGGGGAAAAGATGGCAAAAACATGAGTAAAAAAGGGCAGGAAACGTGAGGGGAAAAGATGGCAAAAACATGAGTAAAAAAGGGCAGGAAACATGAGGAGAAAAGATGGCAAAAACACAAGGGGAAAAAAGGCAGGAAACGTGAGGGAAGAGAGAAAGGGTGGGAAACGTGAGGGGACAAAATGTCAGAGACAGGAGGGAACAAGACGGCAGAGATGTGAGGGGCAAAGATGGGAAAAGCATGAGCGAAGGGGGCAGCCTGGGATTTTGTGGACGTTGTTGTCTTGCTGGGATTCCAGGTGCTCAGTGGCCATGGCCGGGAACAGCCTGGTGCTGCCCATTGTGCTGTGGGGCCGGCGCGCCCCCACACACTGCGTGTCCTCCCTGCTGCTCGTGGATGGCTCTGTCATCGTCACTGGCTGCCATGACGGGCAGATCTGCCTCTGGGACCTGGCTCCTGACCTGCAGGTAATGCGTCCAGAGGTCACGTTCCGTGCGCCTGGGAGCGCAGCCTCAGCCTGTCCTCCCTCTCCCGCTGCCTGCGTGGCTGCTCCGCACTGGTCCAGCTTACAAAGAGCTGGTTTGGCTCTTGGACTTTGTTGCTGCTCCTTTAGGAAGTTTTTTTAACTCATTCCTGCTCTAAACCTGCTTTCTAGTTGTGCTGCTTAATATTGTGTTGTGGAAAGGAATTCCTTCCCAATATCCCGTCTGGAAGTGGGAAGTTATTCCCCCTTTTCCAGGCACTCCATTCCCTGTCCCAAGTCCCTCTGCAGGTCTCTTGGAGCCCCTTTTGGCCCTGGAAGGGACTCTGAGGTCTCCCCTTACTTATGGATATACAAGAACTCTATTAGGGAAAGCTCTTAATGTGCAACACAATCTTTTTCATTCAGCCAAGCTCAATTTCAATTGAATTGAGCCAAATGCAGCTCCTGGTTTGTAAATATGGAGAAGAGCTTGCAAAATGCATTTTCCCCCCAAATTCTCATTCTGGTGTGAAGCAGCAAATGTTCCAAGATGATCCAGCCACTGCTGTGCCAATTAAGTGTGTGTCTACTTATGAATGAAGTAGAAAGTTGGGATATGGATATTCTGGTCATTTGTGTGATTCTGATTCCCTGTTTTCTTTCCCTGGTCCCAGATCAATCCCAGAGCTCTACTCTTTGGTCATACAGCCTCAGTTACTTGTTTATCCAAGGCCTCAGCTTCCAGTGAAAAGCAATATATAGTGAGTGCATCAGAGAGTGGGTGAGTTTCGAAGTGTTTATTGACGTGCAGAAACGCAATAATGAGAATTTGTCCCCAGTTTATCCATATAGTCAACACAGTGTTAGATTTTTATCCTCAAGAAAAAAATTCCTCTGCAAATACTTCTTTGTGTGTTTGTTTTATTTATTAATCATAGAGCAGCAGTTTAGAGGTAGAAGTAGGAAGGATTTCTTGTGCAATTGATATCCTAATAGATTTTTTTTTTATCCATGAAAGGTAGGGAATGATTTGCCTAAATAACCTTTTAACAAGGAATTTGAGGGGAGAATGTGCCAAAATTTAGAATTTCAAACTTGGGCTGATTTCAGGGTTAAGTAATCTCTTCCCATTGGATTTAAAACCAAAATGTGTTTTCATTGGGAATTTCTGTATCTGATGGGAAGGAGAAAGCACCTCACAGATTCTCTTCTGATTAAATCTGAATATAAAGTTTTAAATTAAAAAAATGCTGTAAAGGGGATAGTTGCTGCTCATTTGAACTCCTGTAATTTATCCTCACAGGGAGCAGGAGGCTGTGTGGATTTAGGAGGACTGGAAAGTCCAGTTGATTTTGAGTTTCTGTAAATACACTTGATGCAATCCCTAATAAATGAAGTTCCTCCCAGTATGAAGGGTTTTCAGGGCTCAGAAGCCCCGGTCTATTTTCCACGTGGTTTTGCTGTGTTTTAGGGAGATGTGCCTGTGGGATGTGAACGATGGGAGGTGCATCGAGTTCACCAAACTGGCCTGTGCACACACGGGCATCCAGGTGAGTGCTGGGGGGCTGGCAGAGCGGGAGGTGTCCTCCTGTGGGCAGCAGAATGGTGTGGGAGGTGAAGGAATCCCTGTCCTGCGTGGGTTCTAACTGGTGCTTGTTCTCATCTGTGCAGTTCTATCAGTTTGCAGTCGGCACACAGCGGGAAGGGAGACTCCTGTGCCACGGGCATTATCCTGAAATTCTGGTCGTGGATGCAACCAGCCTTGAAGTTCTTTATTCTCTCATCTCCAAGATCTCTCCTGACTGGATCAGCTCCATGACCATCATCCGGTCCAACAGGACACAAGGTAATTATTTCTTGTGGCAGGGACACCTTCCACTATCCCAGCCTGCTGCAGCCTGGCCTTGGACACTGCCAGGGATCCAGGGGCAGCCACGGCTGCTCTGGGGATCCTGCTGCACCTGGATCAGCTGGCATGGGCTGAAGTGTCACCTGAGCAAAGGGTTTGTTCTGCTAATTGGTGTTAATTTGGTGGGTTTTAATTCCTGGCAGCAGAGTGTCTTGTCGCAGAGACTGAAATTGCTGAGAGATTTGGGGAACACAGAGGAGAAAATCCTGACTTAAAGGACTTCTCCCTTGAGTTAAGGCTCAGCTACAGTTCTAAACTGGGCACTCCCAAAATCCTGGGGTGGGAAAGCTCAGCTCTTATCCCCACAACAAATAAATTGCTGGAACACCTAGAAATGAGCTCTGGTATGAAGCGTTTCCTGCTAATGCCTTTCATTTATTCCTTGCTCCGTGACCATCTTCACAAACAAACATTCCATTCGGAAGTAAAAGCCCCAGGAATGCTTGGATCAGGGTTTTGTTCATGCTCAGATATGCTCAGGTGGGGAAGTCCTTGTGCCTCAGCCTGATTTTTGTGTTTCCCAGAGGACACTGTGGTGGCCGTGTCAGTGACTGGCATCCTGAAAGTCTGGATCATCACCTCAGAAGTCAATCAGCTGCAGGTAGGCAAAGGCTGCGGGATCAGTGACACTTCCCTGGTGGGCTGTAAGCTTCTGTTCCTGATATTCTGATGGTGATGGTCTTTTTCCTCTTTGCCAGTGGAAAATCAAATCACTGAATTTTCCTTTACTGATTTAAGTGGACGGCAGAATTCCTACTCCTTCTCAGAGAACTGATTTTCAAATTAAGTGTAGGATTCTGTCCAATTTTTCTAAATCTGTTTTTTATTTGTACCACGTAGCGATTTGGGTTAATATTTTGCTGAGCAAACCATACAATTTTCAGGAATATTCATTATTCGGGATTATGTCCTGCTCCCTGTTATTTGGCATTTCCTGGGTCCTAATGAATGAAAACCTTAAAGGAGATCAGCTCTTCACAGAAACCTCTTGTAAAAGATGTTTCTCAACTAAGGAAAAGCTGCCTTGTGTTTAAGAGTGACATGGAAGTGGAATCTGCTTCATTCCAGCTTCCTGCCTGGCTGTGGCTGCAAGGTCAGCACCACTAATCTCCTGCTGGGAGACTTAAGTGCCCAAAGAGGACACCACGTGCTCTTGCAGAGCTGCTGAGGAGGAATGGAATAGAAACTGCTCCGAGGGTTTGGGTTTTCCATAGAAATCGGCCGTCTGGCACCTGGAGAAGGGCCCCAGTGTTTTTCCCTGGGCTCTGGCACAGCCCTGAGTTCAGCCAGAGCAGGGAGGAGTTGGCTGAGTGTTGGTTCTCTTTGGTTTAGGACACCACCCCAGTGTTTGAGGAGGAATCCAAACCCATCTACTGCGAGAACTGCCAGAGCATTTCCTTCTGTTCCTTCACCCAGCGCTCACTCCTGGTCGTGTGCTCCAAGTACTGGAGGGTAAGGCAGAGCCCCTGGCTCCTTCTCCCTCAGGAATCTCAATTAAACTACATGAAAACATTCAGATGAAGATGCTCCAAGTCTCTTTAATGTACCTCTACTATATAGTTTGTGTATGTCTAGATATTTAATCCAAATCTCTGCCTGGGATGCAGGTTTGGAACAAGATGACACTTGAAGTCTTTTCCAACCCAAACCATTCCACAATTCTGTGATTTTGAACCCAAAATCGGCTGCTGCCTGGGCATTTTAACGTGTAATTAGTTGGTTCATAACAACAGACTTTGTTTCCTGTTTCCTCTCAGGTTTTTGATGCTGGAGATTATTCCCTCTTATGTTCAGTGCCCAGTGAAAATGAGCAGACCTGGACTGGTGGGGACTTTGTGGCAGCTGATAAAGTGATTGTATGGACAGAGGATGGACAAAGTTTCATCTACAAGTTACCAGCCAGGTACTCCACAAAAGACTACCCCATTTATTTAATTTTTGATTTGTTTGAATTGAACTGAATTAATTGAAGGACTACTGAAATATTAGTCCAGTAAGGAAAGACATGTAAATACAAATTTATAAAATTTGTATTTACAATTTGGCACCAAGAGGTTAAAAATGACAAGAGTAAAATCAGAGACTTTCTTTCTGACATCTACATGGTGTGCAGATGTGTTTCTTCTGGGTAGACACAGTGTTTTATCTTGAATATTCCCACATAAATCAAGTGGGAACTCCTGCCTTGCCCTCACATGATCAGAGCATGAGGATGGGAGCAGCATTCATGTCCTCCTGTCGGAATCACTCTTTTAATGCAAGGAATTTTCCTCCTTTCTTTGTTCTTCCACCCAGCTGCCTCCCAGCCAGTGATTCGTTCCGCAGGGATGTGGGGAAAGCAGTGGAAAATTTGATTCCACCGTTGTTGTACAGCGTGTTGGACAGAGCAGAGAAGCAGGTACGTCTCTTTCTCTGGAGCTTTTCTTACGGGCTGTGTTAGGTTTGGTCCTGCTTTAAAAGGAAGGAAGCTGGGAGCTGAGCACGTGCTTTGTGCGTGGTCTGAGCTTCTTCCTTATTTTTCAAACAGCTCCTAATATGTCCTCCGGTGACTCGGTTCTTCTGTGGCCAGAGAGAGTTTTCCTACAGGCTCTTAATCCAAGGAGACTCCTCAGGGAGACTCAGCCTCTGGAGCATTCCTGACACCCTTGACCAGCAGGAGGATGCAAAAGGTACCTGATTAACAGGCAGATCTTTGTGGTTTCTGTGTGTTTTTGCTGAATACACTGTGATGGTTCTCCCACAGATTATGAAGCTGGGGTTTAATTGTTACCTCCTTATAGGAGCTGAAGTATTTTCATCTTATCAGATACGCTCAAAATCTTAATTAGCATTGTAGCAGTGTGATTTCAGCTGGTGGAGCTGCTACCTATTTCCCAGTAAGCATCTCCTGTGGGAAAGCCACCTGGGGAGGAGTCAGGCAAAGCACTCAGGCCCACACATCACACACGCCAAAGCTCAGCAAAGAGAGGCAAGGCAAGAAGGGCCTTTGTATGATGCTCCTGCAAGGGTTTATTCCAGCATGCTGAAGGGAATCAGGGGCAAAGACCTTGTGCTGTGCACAGCCCTAAACAGGGGTCAGGAGCCAGCGGTCTGAGGGCTCGGGCGGTACAAAGGGCAGGCCACTAGGGATGCCACAGCCAGTGGGGAAACGGGGAAAGGAGAACCCACGAGAACTAGAACGAGACTGGGGCAGACCACACGGTGGTGCAAGGCACCACGGGGGAAGCCTTCTCCTCCAGCCTGGGTGGAAAACTCTGTGGTAGATTTTTCCAGGGCAGGACCTTGAGAATTCCCCTGAGAGGTTCAAGGGATTCCACATAGCAGAATTCATTTCCAGCAGAGAATCCCACAGCGGCTTGCAAGAGACCCTTAATACCCAATTCCAGCTCCCAACACCTCCCAGCCGATCCTCCCGCTGATGCCTGCCCTCCCTTTGCCAGGCCTGCAGACGGCCACGTCCGTCTCGCTGCAGGAGGCCTTTGACCGGCTGAGGCCCCGTCCGGCGGGGATCATCGACCAGCTGAGCACGGCGCCGCAGGGCAGTGAGCCGCTGCGCGTGACGGCCAGCGTCTACATCCCGGCGCACGGCCGCCTGGGCTGCGGCCGCGAGGACGGCAGCATCGTCATCGTGCCCGCCACGCAGACCGCCATCGTGCAGCTGCTGCAGGGGGAGCACATGCTGCGCCGAGGTACCGTCCCGCCCTTCTTCGGCTGGGGGAGCTCTGCGGGGTGGGGTTGAGATGCAGGAGCAAGGATCAGGCCAGGGAGTGTCTCCTGGCTGCTCCAGAGTCCTTCCTGGCACTGCAGTGCCCGTAGAAATGTCCGTGGGAGAAACCTGCCCAGGTTCCTGGTGGGCTCTGTGGGTTGTGCGTGGGCTGCTGTTGTGTTGGAACCCTGGAGGCTGAGGATTGCAGGCTTTCTGTGCTGACAGGCACTGAGCCTCAGGCAAGCGCTGCATCTGACCTGAGGCCGTGGAACAGGCTTCCAAAATTGACTGATAGCGATTATGGGTGTGTGGTTTGAATAGAGGTGTGTGATCTCACAGGGTGAAAGACTTAAAATTTAAGGTTTTAGTATATAGTAATATATATATGGGACAATATGGTGGATTTAATTGTCTAAGTCCTTCTTCTTCACCTTCTTCTTGGTTTGGGGTGGTTTCTTCTAATTGGGTGAAAGGCTCCGCATTGCGGACCTTGTGTGGTCAATCATTGGGTTAAAAGTATAAATAATATAGGTGTCACCTCATTATTGGCTAGTTTATGCTTAAATAACCTTGGAAAGAGAGAGAGACACCTCCATTTTCTACCTTGTTCGTTAGCTCAGGACTCGTGAGACTGTGCTATGGATAGTAATTAATAAACACTGAGTCCCAACATGAAACTGTGACTGCCATGTATTAACCCCAGCTCTAACACGAAGAAAAAGGACAAAAACCTCACCCTGTTGGACATGTGGGTTCCATAGAACACACTCTCCATGGTTCAGGGCTCTGAGGTGCAGAACAAACACCCGGGAGCGGACCGTTCTATTGAATCTCTGTTCTCACTCTCTTCCCCTGTGCCTCTGCCCCTGTGGTCCCCTCGGCAGGCTGGCCGCCTCACCGGACGCTGCGAGGCCACCGGAACAAGGTGACGTGTTTGCTGTACCCTCACCAGGTCTCCTCCCGCTACGACCAGCGCTACCTGATCTCGGGCGGGGTGGATTTCTCCGTCATCATCTGGGACATCTTCTCGGGAGAGATGAAGCATATCTTCTGTGTCCACGGGGGAGAGATCACCCAGCTGCTCGTTCCGCCAGAAAACTGCAGTGTGAGTCTTCTGGGAGAACCTTTTCCAGCGCCTCGGTCCTCCTTGAGAATGGGAATGCAGCACCAACCCAACTCCTGCAAGAGCTTCACTAAAAAGAGCTTGATTATTCTGTTATTTATGGTTTCTTCCATCACGTTTTACTTATATGAAGGATTGAAAATAGGAGCTTTTATATTAAAAATAGGGTTTAGAGACAATTTTGCCTCTTGAAACTGAGCTGAATAAATAGAATTTAATGAACAAAGTGACACTGACTGAAAACTTGGGTGTTTGCTTAGCAAAGTGGGGCTTAATACCCATTTTCTCTCGATGATGTGCAAAGGAGGGGTGAAAGGGAATTTCTGGCCAGGGAATTCTGTTCCCAGTGAGTTTGAACATTGATGTAGGTGCCTGAGCTTTGTTCATTAAAGGGGCATTCGGTCACCCTGCTTGGCCTAGTGGGGGAAAGGTTTTTAAATACCAGCTCTGTGTTACAATTAAGCTTTTTCTCCTTTTTCTTTTATTAGGCAAGAGTCCAGCACTGCGTTTGCTCTGTTGCCAGTGATCACTCCGTGGGTCTGCTGAGTCTGAGGGAGAAAAAATGCATCATGCTGGCCTCCCGCCACCTCTTCCCCATCCAGGTGATCAAGTGGAGGCCATCTGATGACTACCTGGTGGTGGGCTGCTCCGACGGCTCCGTGTACGTCTGGCAGATGGACACTGGTGAGCTCAGACATGGAGGTGGATCCGTTTGTGGTGGGTGTAAATATTGTTTTAGTGCCTTCGAAGCTCTCTCTGAGGGGGGAATTCAAACACGTTTCTCTTTGGAACTTAACGCTCCGGGTGTTCGGGACAGAATCCCACAGGGGCGTTTCTGAACCTTATGGAAATTCCGGGAAAATGCCATCCTGTTTGGAAGGTTCAAACACGGGGAGCTCTGTCACACCCAGGTCGTTTGTCCCTGTGCCCTCGGGGGTGTTGAGCTGTTCCCTGCCACTCCCACCCCTGCAGGGGCGCTGGACAGGTGCGTGATGGGCATCACAGCCGTGGAGATCCTGAACGCCTGCGACGAGGCCGTGCCGGCCGCCGTGGACACGCTGAGCCACCCCGCCGTCAACCTCAAGCAGGCCATGACCCGCCGCAGCCTGGCCGCCCTCAAGAACGTAGCCCACCAGAAGCTCCAGACCCTGGCCACCAACCTGCTGGCCTCCGAGGCCTCGGATAAGGTGGGTGCTCTCCGGCAGGAGCCGGGCTTTGCAGAAAGAGAGGAAATCAGAGAAGCTTCTATCCTTGTAACTGGAAAGTTCTCAGCCAGAGCTCTCCTAAACCTCAGTGTGGTTCTTCCCCAGTTTATGTTGCTGTCTGCGATACCGCTTCGGTATCTTGCCCCTTGGTTTTATTCAGGTTGAGTTACAGCGTCTGGAATCGTGGGATGCTTTAGGCTGGAAAAGCCCTCTAAAATCAAGTCCGGGCATTCGCCAGCACTGCCAAGGCCACCGCTTTCCCATGTCCCCAAGTGCCACATCCGCAGGGCTTTAAATCCACCCTGCCCTGGGCTTGGACAGCCCGTTCCATGAGGAGCTGTTCCCAAGAGCCAGCCCAGGCACAGCTCGTGGCCAGCAGGGCGCAGCAGAGCTCCATCCCAGCTTCTCCCATTTATTTATCCCTTTCTTTTGCCTTGTGCTGTCACCTGCTGTTTGTGAGAAGAAATCTCCCGTGGTGAGAACGTTCCTTAGAGCCACCACCAGCATGTTCCCAGAAGAAAATGTGTGCTCGGGGTTTCTGCTGCTGCTCCTGCTGAGTGCAGGCAGAATTGGGCACGTTGCATTTGTACCTGCAGTGTTTTATGTGCGGGCTCTTCATCCGCTGCAGGTGCTGGCAGTGAAGGTGTTAGGGAGAATAATGCTTAAAAACTTAGGTTCCTGTGCTGGTTTCCAGTCTCTGTTTTGGTATTCTTCAGCTTTTATGCCCCAGCACATTCATTCCCTCCCTCCTCCCTTTTTTTCCCCTTGTGGGGAGGGAAGGAGGAAGATGATTGGCTGGAGGGAAACGACTGAGTGGGGCAGTAATTAATTGCAGTCCAGGTGAATCTCAGCAGCTTCTTTTCCAATGGCATGTATTGATTCCATAGTTCACCCTCCAAGTATGAAGTATTTAATGTGTCTTAAGCTTCATAACAAAAGATTGGAATTTTGCTGTTCCTTGGCATATAACTACGATCTCATAGGGTTCAGGAGAAGGAGATGTGAACTCGTGCCTCACCTGGAGAGCTCAGTTTGTCTATAAACATCTGTACATTGAATTTCTGTGCTTTGTGGGTGTGTTTCGAGCTGGGCTCATCCGCAGCTTCCCTCATGGGAATTTCAATTTGCTCTCTTGTTTGTCCAGGGGAACTTACCGAAATACTCCCATAACTCCCTGATGGTTCAGGCCATCAAGACCAACCTGACAGACCCGGACATCCACGTGCTGTTCTTCGACGTGGAGGCCCTGATTATCCAGCTGCTAACGGAGGAGGCCTCCCGGCCCAACACCGCCCTCGTCTCTCCCGAGAATTTACAGAAAGCCCCCGGCGGCTCCGACAAGGGGGGCTCCTTCCTCACGGGCAAACGAGCGGCCGTGCTCTTCCAGCAGGTCAAGGAGACCATCAAGGAGAACATCAAGGAGCACCTCCTCGACGATGAGGACGAGGACGAAGAGGCCCTGAGGCAGAGGAGAGAAGACGGCGACCCGGAATATCGCTCCAGCAAATCCAAACCGCTGACTCTGTTGGAATATAACCTCACCATGGATACAGCCAAGCTCTTCATGTCCTGCCTGCATGCCTGGGGCCTCAACTCCGTGCTGGACGAGCTGTGCCTGGACCGCCTGGGGATGCTGAAGCCGCACTGCTCCGTGTCCTTCGGCCTCCTGTCCCGAGGCGGCCACATGTCTCTGATGCTGCCTGGCTACAACCAGCCCGTGGGCAAGGCCGCCTTGGAGGAGCTGGGCAGGAAGGCGGCGGCGGAGGGCCCCGGGAAGGGCACGTACGGCGTGTCGCGGGCCGTCACCACGCAGCACCTGCTCTCCGTCATCTCGCTGGCCAACACGCTGATGAGCATGACCAACGCCACCTTCATCGGGGACCACATGAAGAAGGGCCCCACCAGGTAACACAGGCACTCCTGTGGTTAATCGAGGGCTGGATTTGGTGTGGCTTACCCTGAGGGGCTCCCAAAGCCGCTGGGGCTGGGGCTGATGTGTGGATCTTTCATGTTTAGGCCTCCCAGGCCGGGCACCCCTGAGATGGCCAAGGCGAAGCCGCCCCCACCCGTGTCCAGCCACGCAGCGCAGGGGCAGATCAAACAAGGTAAAAACCGCTTTCTGTGCAGCCCTTGGGTCTGTTGTTCCAGCTCACCGCTCTGGATTTAACAGTCCCTTATCAAGGGGTCAAAGGATGGAGTGGGAGGAGAAAGTAATGTGATAATGTAATGTTAATCTCGGTGAAATTATTGGGGTTAGGACTTGTTTAAGAGCCAATCCAAGGTGCTGGTTGCCTGCCAAGGAGTTTTTGCCTGTTTCAAGTGCTCCCAAACATTCTGGCTTTGAGGAGGCTTAAAGGCTCTGCAGACTCATCCCAAAGTGTTTCTGTGGGGATGATCCCGGCTTGGTGCCAGGATCACTCCTTGGCTGCTGGAAACTCCTTACGTTAGGAGAGAGGGAGCACCTCCAGCAACTCCAGCACAAAACCCTGGAGTGGAGCTTTGGTTTCAGTCTGGGGTGGGTTTGTGCAGCTGTAATTTATGTTTTTCCTAAATTAAGCATCTTTTTTGATGCACCTTGTCCAAGCGGGGTGGGAAGGGATTTACTGCAGCCGCTCCGTGCCTCCCGTGTGCTGGGGGTGTGGAAGGCCTGGAAAAAAAGAGGTTGGATGCAGAGATTTGGTGCAACTTGGTAGGAGTTTCCAAAGTAGATGTTCCAGGTAGTGATCTGGATGCCAGGCCTGAATTTGTGTCCTTCTCCTTTCGTCTTTTTTGGCATTTCTGTGGTAAAGAGTTGCATCTTTTTGCCTAGAGGCCCGTTTAAGATGAAGTTCAGTTCCAGCCAGCCCTCAGGAATTTATTGTGGACATCTTGGAGTGACATATGGGGCAGCTGGGGCTGACTAAGGTTTATTTTTGGGGCCTTTGGTGCGTAGTAAAAATTCCAAATCTATGGAAACACGGGAGCACAAGAAGAAGCAGCAAAATCCCTGGGTTTCTAATTTACAGGCAAGCATGAGGTCAAAGCAAACCCTGCCTGAAAACATATTTAAAGTCACTTAATTTAGATGTGCTTTGGTCTTTTCAAAACATCCCAGTTTCTCTTACTGTCTCCATGTTCCTCTGCAGCTGCATGTCTGCCTCTTCCTTCTTGGAAAACCTGGAATTCTCCTTAAGTTGAACATTATTTTGAGTTGAATATTATTTTGAAGCCGTGTTGTTTTTAAGTTGAATATTTAAGTTGAAGACCATCCCAGCCTCCTCTTGTTTTCCATTCTCCAAAGATACTAATCCGTTTTTCTGCTGCTGCTCTCCTCACTTCCCTCTTTTTTTCTCTCTTTTATTTCTTCTTCTTTCCTCTGCAAGTTGCTCCTGCTGCTGCTTCCAGCACGGAATCTGGGCACTCTGACACTTCTGCTTTCCATTCCTGTTTCTTAGTCAACGAAGGTATTCCTTCCTCACTTTTCTACTTACCCTTTAGTTCAACTAAAAATCCTTTCTCATTGTTATTTTTATTTGATTTCTTCTTTGAACGTGGGGTACCTGGGATAGGGTTTCCTCTTGGCTTTTAACCATTAAAAAAAAGGCAGTTTCACACCACTTAAATCTTGAGTTTGGTGTTGATGGAGATTGGAATGTAATAGTGGATATAATATGGAACATGTATTTAATATAAGATGGAGTATTTCACTGGCATTTTTACACACTGTGTTATTTGTTCCTCTCCTGGTTTTACCTACCCAGAACTGCAAACCTGCAGTAGGAATTCACCTGGATATTCAGTGTGTTAAAATAAAGATCCAGGTGGAAAAGAGGGCTAGCAGGCAAACTGTGCTGGGATATATTTGCATAACTTCAGGCCAGAAAACCCCGTGTGATCCTTGAAGGGGTAATTCCGATGAGTTTGCTGTCATTTATTTGTGACACATCCCTGTGAATCAATGTCCCTGACCTGGAGCTGTGTTCACTCCTGTGTTCCTGCTGTGTTTCCCCAGGCTGGAGCCAGCTGGCTGCCATGCACTGCGTGATGCTCCCGGACCTGCTGGGCCTGGAGAAATTCCGGCCTCCCCTCCTGGAGATGCTGGCGCGCCGATGGCAGGACCGCTGCCTGGAGGTCAGTTCAGCCTCGAGGTTTTTTGGAGTTGCTGTTGTCCCTCAGTGGTTAAGGTTGCACAAAGCCTTTTTGTGACCCAGAGAGGGGGCTCCTGAGAGGAGTTTTAAAGGCTGTTAGTCCATTTTCAGTCTCATGAGAAGGGTGAGGCAGTACAGATGTTACAATCCCCGCCATCACCATCAGAAGCTCATCTATTTCCTAATTAATAAGTGTTTTTTGGCCCATCAGCTTTCACCACACAGTGCTGCTAATGCTTCTAAACCAATTATCTATTGAAATGCCCCACGTGGGGCTTGGTACAATACTTCTTTCACAGTTCTGTTTCTTCAAAATATCGGGTCTAGTTGCAAGGCCATAATTTGAAACTTGTTTCCGGTTTCATTTCTCTCTCAACAACGTCTGTCCTATCCCATGGCTTTTCTGAGTCATGAGAATTCATCTCAGAGTTTGCACGCAGACTCACGAGACTATGTCAGCCTTCTGTCAGGCTTTGAGAATTCTCTGCAAACCCATTCCCCACAGGCTAAACTTTCCCTTTGCATTGCAAGCCCTCATAATTCTTTCCCTGCGCCCACCCTGCAGTTTTCATTCGCGCTTCGGGAGTATTTGCATGTCGAACCCTGGTGCGAGCCTGTGCAGAGTGCAGGGTCAGACGCTCCTGTGCAGAACAGCAGGAATTCCCCGTGCCCTGTGGCAGCCCTGTGAGTGCTGTTCCCTGGTGTGCTGCAGGTGCGAGAGGCGGCGCAGGCGCTGCTGCTGGCCGAGCTGCGCAGGATCGAGCAGGCGGGGCGCAAGGAGACCATCGACACCTGGGCTCCCTACCTGCCCCAGTACATGGACAGCGTCATCTCCCGTAAGGAACCGCCCCTTGCCGGGGAGAACCGGCCCCACATTCCCAAAAATCTGCCTGGTCCTGGTCTCTGAGTGCCTCCTGCAAAGGGTGTCCCAGCCCTGCGGGGAGCGCGCAGATACTCCCTGCCGCTGGCTCATCTTCCTTAGCATGAGCTTTTTCCCCCTGAAAATGTGCTCCCTGTTACTCACCAGCTGACTTTAGAGTGTCTGATCAGGGTATTAAATCTTACTGGAATGCAGGAATTCCATGGGAGTTAGGATGGGTTTGAGTTGCTTCCCACGTTTCTAAAATTCTCTTAGTTCAGGAGAACCATGGTGTGTTTTGAAGGGAAAATCTGCAGTGTGGCAGCAGAGGACTGAAGGGATCTCATGGTTGTCCAGAATGCTTTGGGCTGGAACGGGCAGGGACATCTCCCACCAGACCAGGTTGTTCCAGGCCACGTCCAGACTGGCCTGGGACACTCCTAGGGATGGGGAATAATCCGTGTTGGCCCTGGAAAGCCAAGTAAAAATCACATTTTGCTATTTCTAGCTGAGGTTGAGCGTCTTGTGCGAGGTTGGAGCTGAAGGAGCCCAAAGCAAGGCAGGACCTGAAGGAACGAAATGAAGTTTAGCTGCTGCGGGAAGCAGGGAGCTGTGTCCCCAAATCCCTGATTTTGGGGTGTTGGGTTGTTCCCTGCAGCTGGAGTGACCACAGAAGCCCTTCAGACTGCCACTGCCAGCCCGGATCCCTCAGGAGCAGAAGCCAAAGTGCAGGAGGAGGAGCACGACCTGGTGGATGATGACATCGCAGCAGGTGAGCATTCAGATCAGGAATGTCATCAGCATCATTCACCGGGCTCTATTTTAATGCTTTTGGAGCTCTTAAATCTGCCCACAAGGAGCAGCAGTCCTTCAAAAATAAAGGCTTGCTATGATTGTTCCTTAAAGAATTTGTTCTAACAGGTGGATTTCAGAGTGCTGCATCCTGAATTTCGAGTTCAGTGGCATACAGTGAGGTTTGTACAGGGAGAATAGAGGGAAAAGTGAGAATTTTGAGACAACTTCACCTCAGTTTCTTTCCCTGCTGGTCTCATTCAGGCCAGTATTTGTTGATGGGATTGCTGGTGTGTGGTGCTCAGTAGGATCTTTTCCAGCTTGGGACTCCCCAAAAGCTTCCAGTTGTCAAGGTCATTTCTTTAAAGGATCATTTGCACCTCAGAACTCAGGGAGAGGGAAACATTTTAGCTGAGCTGGCTAAGGATTTCATTGGAAATCCTTAATATACTCTGGTATATTATGTTATATATTACACTCAACAGTTCAGAAGTCATTTAAATAATTTGGTCCATCCTTAAATCTCCTTTTAATGCCTGAAAGGCTTTCTTGGGTGACTAAAAATAGAACAAATGTTTTGTTTAAATAATTTGCAGCAGGATTTTTTTCCCGATTGGGCATAAATTCTCCTGGCTTCAGAATTTGGGAGTTTGGTGAATTGGCTTATTCAGAGTGTATTTTGAATTGTTTCTTATTGTGTAATTTATAGAATTCCTGATTTTGGTTCCATCTGACTGAAGTAATCTAAAATTAATTGCAAAGCGGTTTATTATTTGTTCTGGGTGATACTGCAATTGTTTTACTCGAAGAAATCAAATCTTTCCCAAGAAAATACTGCAACAACTGGCAAGTGCTTTATTTCATTTCCGTTGCTCCTGTTGGGTTTTTAGCAGTGTGAATTTTTAGCAACCCTGAGTCCTGCAGCTTCTTTGGAAGTTTCTCTCCCTTGCTGCCCGAGGGATTGGAAGGGGGAGCAGCAGGTGCTGATTTCCCTCCTGTTTTCCAACCCAAAATCCGGGCTGGGTTGCAGCTCCACAACAAACGGCACCATCTGTCAGAAGCCCCAGGAAATTCCTGCTGGGTTTCCTTTTGGGAGGTTCCACCGGAGCTGAGCACCTCCCAAAACCTGTCACGGGCACTTTGTGTCCCCCAGACCCAACTGGCAGAGGGGGAGAAGCTTCGAATTTGTATTTAACCACTCACTGGAACCCATCCAGCACAGTCCTGGGCCATTGTGTGACTATTCCCAAAAAAAAAACGGGGGTTTGTCATCCAAACCTTTCAGATGCTAATTGGGGAAAGGCAGAGCGACTCATCCCTCTGCTGGGTCCTGCCACAATTGCAAATGGAATGGGAGTGCAGGGACACGGTATTTAACAGGGAAAAGTTGGGCTTGCAGGGACTTTTCTGGGCGTGCTGACAGGAATCCTGAATCTGAGGGAATAATTGTACCCAAATTAGCAGAGAATTTGGCTTCCTGCTGTTTGCAAGCAGCTGCGTATGGGGAAGCGTGAAATTCTGAGGCACGCTCTGTTCCTTGTGCCTTTTTGAAGGAGTGTGGCTCAGGAAAAAGGGGGTTTTGCAGCAAAGGCTGTGTTGGGAAGCTGTGGGCATCTGCCAGGGCAGCAGATGTCTCCCAGGAAGGCCCATTCAGCTCCAGCGGGGCTTTGGGGCTGGACATCTGTGGGATCAGCATCTGCCGCTCGGGATATTCGTTGGGGAAGTTCCCAACCCCACAGAGCCGGTGTGGGGCTGGTTTGCAATTAAGGGGAAAGCGTTGGAGCAGAGTCGGGAGCTCAGCCCGGCAGCTGCCCCATCCCTGGAAGTGTTCCAGGCCAGCTTAGAGCAGGGGAACTCTGCGGCACTCAGAAAAATTCATATTTATTTGGGAAAAGCTGTGTCTCTTTGTCTTGAAACCATTTTTCCTGTCATGTTACCCTGCTGGCTCAGGGTTATGAGGCTGGGATGCTTTCCTGAACTCCAGGACTGTTGGCATTGAAACTTCTCAGCTTTCCAGCATTTTCCTTCTGGGATTTCGGGGCAGAGCTGCGATGTTACAGTGTGCGTGCTCCTGGCTTCTCCTGCAGCTCCCTGAGGAGGGATTCCTGCAGGCTGTCCAGCTCCAGGAGTGGGATGGGAAGGGAAGGAGAGCTCCTAACTGGACTAGGCAGGTTTGAAAACATCTTGTGGTTCCATGCAATCACTTTTCAAATGCTATCTCTTGATTCATGGGTCCATTTCTGTGGGTACATTTTTGTAGGTCAATTGATGCCGGTAACTCTGAAGCTCTAAAATCCCTTTCCTGCACATCCAAAATCTGGTGGAAGATTAAAAAAAGCCTTATTGCACTGCACAGTGCTTTTTGGGGTTTTTTTTGGCTGTAATGCGGGCTGTAACTACTCCAAATTAAGTCTTGCTCCTCACTGTTTGTTCCAAGGGATCCTGTTAGGAAGTTGTCGCTGAAGTTCAAACCCAGTTCATTTAAGTGTTAAAGATCATCGCTCTGAAAACTCTTTCTATTACCCTACTAGCAATAAACAGGTCTTTGAAAAATTGAGATTTTCATCCCTTAAGTGTCCCCTCTGAGGGAAATTTTGATGGATGGAGCCAGTGCTTTAAACCCTGGATCAAAGCTGCCTGATATTCCCCATCCGAACAGCACAGAATCCATTTTGTCTCTGCCTGTGTCCCTGGAAAAGGCTGCAGCATCCTCACCCATTTTGTGTTCCCAGATGCTGCAGCACAGTGAAATATTCCCTCATAAAAGGGAGCAGAAAATTCCAGTAAGGGAATGGCTGCAAAAATACTCTTTTCTGTGTGGAAAAGCACTTCTTCTCCCTGCAATTAAAGAAATTAAGTTGTAATTTCTAATAATGCGTGACAACTCCCAGCACTTCAAAGAGCTCTGCCATTAAATTATTCCCAATTTAGAATCCTAGATATTCCAGTGCACTGATTGTATTGACACTATTTTTTTATTAGAAATGAGTAATTTGCCCTGAATTACTATGGCAGACAGAATATTTTTAGCAGGATTTAATAAGCTGTAAATGAGGATTAATAATGAATTCATAAGCAACTCCTTGCTGAATTCCAGATCTCTCTGGATAAAGGTAAGACTCCAGTAAAACCAGTCTGAATGTGGATTTCCTGTTCAGAATGATGTTTTTATTCCAAGGAGCTGAGGAGAAGAAGCCGTTTAAACTGGGCTGATTTACAATCTCTTCTGGCCCATCCCAGGATTCTCTACAAACACCTCCGAATCCGGTAGGGACAGAGAGTTGGGATAACTGGGAATTCCTGCTGGCACATTTGGGGCTGGCAGAGCTTCCTCTGGGTATGAGCTCCCTGGGATAGATTTAAGGCCACTCTTGGCTTAAAGCAGCCCTGGATTTTGGGAGGAGATGGGAGTTTAACCCTTCTGAGGCCGGGGATCCCTGCTGGGGTCCTTGCTCACTGTTTTCAGTCAGCAAACACAGCAGTCCCACTTGTCTGGCACTGTAGCGCCTTTGCTGCTTCTCTTGGGCTGATTTGAGCTGGGCACGGATCATCTGCGGTGTGGGCTCGTGTTGATGTTTCCCAGTTCTGCGCTCGATTCTGGGAATAGGGAAAAGATTGATGAGAAGTGTCCTGCTTGAAATCCAGGTTTGCTTCTCCCTCATCAAAACGGGAGCTCCTGCATGTCAGAATTCCCAGGCACAGCAAGGGCTCCTTAACTCCCCGCATGTCCCTGTTTTTCCAGGATGGGCTGCCAGGGAGAAATTCCCAAAATTCCTCTTGGTGTTGGCCCTTCCAGGCAGGAATTCCAGCTCCCTTGCCAGGCTCCCAGGGCCCTTTCTCTGCTGGGCCAGCTGAGGGAGCTGTGGATGTAGGAATGGCCCCACTTCCAAGCGATCCAGAGACTGAGTAACAGGAGGTTGGTGATGAGTAACCACAGGTTTTACAAAATACCTCCCTGTTTTCCTGTATTTTCCTTGTGGTCCCTGTCACTGGGATTCCTAGGTAATATTTTCACTTGTGGCTTATTTGGAGAGAGTCCTCAAGACTCTCTGTGTGTTGAGCAAATCATTTGATTCCATTCAAAACCTCTGTTTCCGATGTTTCTGTATTCTCAGGTCTTGCTTTCTGCCCGTGCAGTGCCGTGAGTAAATCCCGGCGCTGGGCCTGATTGGAAGTGTAGAGTAGCTGCACCGCTGAGCTGGGGTGGGTTGGCCCCAGGGGATTCTCCAGGGCTCTCTGGCTGCTCAGAGCAGGCCTGGACACGGATTTGATGGGCTGGATTTTAGGATTGGTTCCTGGCTGTGTCCCCAACCCCTGCAGCAGGGGAGTACCCCCAGCTTGCAGCTGCTGGCAAACCCCGGGCGCACCTCTCCTAAAAGAGCCTTCACCCAAATCCACCGATTCCTCTGCCAGTTCAACCTGGAGAACTTACTGGGCCTTTAATCCTTTTATTGTAAGCTGGGCTGAAATTAATTTTCCCCCAGAAGTGTGCAAAGCCAATTAAGGGGAGCCGGGCGCTCCAAAGTGTTAACTGCAGCCTGACCCTGCGGCCGTGCGCTGCGATCGATCGCCGCAGCCTGGGAAACCGTGGAAATTTGGGCACCTTCCAGCCCTTCTCCTCTCTGCTCCAGCACTGCCAGGCCTCCCATGCTTACACAGGGACATATTGAGGATTGGTTGGGTTTGTCTTACCCCGAACTGGGATTTCTCCAGCTGAAATCCCGATGCTTTTTGTCCTTCTGGCACCGCGGCTTCTGTTTTCCACGCAGACCTGCTGGAGGTTATTAATTTTCTCCCTGTGATAGGGTGATCAAGCGTCCTGTCAGGAAAATGGATCTGCGTGTCAGCCCTTGCCGTGATTAAAGGGAGGCACGGCGCGGGGAGAAAATACCAAATTTTCATGGCCAAACGAAAGGGCTCCTCTACCAGGTGTTACTCCAGCAGAAATTCTGCCTGGCAGTTCAGCTGGGGAAAAGCATTCCCATTAACTGGGGGCTTCCCCTAGTAATTAAAAAAAAAAACCCTAGAACAAATATTAAGGAGGTTTTATCCTGCTCTATTTAAGCAGGTTTTTCTCCCTATGCAGAGGTTTCCGGGGGGCAGTCGGGATTTCTCTGTATTTGCGGGGTTTGGTTGGTTAGGTTTTCATTTCTTGGAGTTTCAGCAGGTTTGGGGGATTTGGGGTGAGGATCAAACTGTCACATTCCAGATTGTTAGTGGAACACGATCTTTGCCATCCTGTCCCGGTTGGAATTTCTTGCAGGGTTAACAAAGAGTGATGTCTTGGCAGCAGGAAGGAGCTCAGCTCCTGGTCCCCAGCCCAGGCCTGGGAGCTTTCCCGGTGGAAGACAGTGCACGAGGGTCAGGGCGAGGTGGAGCCTGCAGGTCCGCAGGAGGAATTATTTTGCAATTCCAGGTTCATACATGAAAATTCTCTTGATGTGCATTCTGTTGGCCAGAGAGCTTGAGGATTCCCCATCCCTGGAAGTGCCCAAGGCCAGGTTAGGCAGTGCCTGGAGCAGCCTGGGCTCATGGAAGGTGTGGGGCGGGATGGGGGCGATCCGTAATCTGAAGGGTGCTCACAGCCCTCCCTCGGGGACGTAGCGAAGGGTTAACTCGGCCTTGCTGCCGTCCCTGGATTCGCGGGGGGAGGCCCTGCACTGTTCCATTTCCTACTGGAAGCAGCACACGTGTTGGCTTTTCCTTTCCCCGACAGCGACGGCGGGGTCGGGCTGTGGCCATCGATCCGCATCCCGCGGCCCCGCTCTGGCATCTGCCGCGCTCCCTCCCGCTCCGGGGAGCTCGGGCAGCCTGGAGGGGATCGACCGCCCTGCAGAGGGGCCTGGGGCAGGTCAGCCCGGCCTCAGGTGTGCGCTGAGCACCTGGAACGGGCCGGGAGCTGTGGGCTCTGGCAGCCAGGGGGACACGTGCAGGCGGTACCGAGGCTGTCGGACCATTCCAACTGTTCCCTGCCCGGCTTTGTTCCAGCCCCTTTTCATCCTTCTTCCTCCTAAGGCAGTTGCTATTGATTTTTTCCCTCATTTTTTCCCCTCCCTTCCCATTGTTAAGCTTTCCCTTGTTTTTCTCGCCCTTTTGGCTGGCGGGGTTGCTTGACCACGGCTCCTAAGGTTTGGTTAACTTCCTTCTTTCCCTCTGGAGCCCCATGGACGTCATTAACAGGCATCATTAACCCACCCTTCTAATGAATCCATGAGCCTCATCCCATGGCAGGGGATGCCTCCAACTCCTCGGCAAACAGCATTTGGGAAGGGTTAAAACTTCCTTATTTTTGTAGAACAAATGGTTGGGAATTTCCCGGGATGCTGGAAATTAGCAGCTAGGTAAGAGTGGATTTTATTTGTCAGAATAAGTGACTGCGGTTTCGTTCTAGTAATTTCTTCTAAGATTCTGGGATTTTATTCCAAATAGAAAGACCTCCTCTGCTTAGTGAAGTTCAGAATCCCTGGACGATGCTAAACTAATAACAGATATTTCACTTTTATGTAAAATTCATGATTACGGTTTTGTCCCATCGTTAAAATTCCATCGGCAACATTTTAATGTATGAAAATAGCACTTTGGTTTAATGGTGTGGACTGTTAGGCTAAAATTGAATAGGAAGCTGTATGTGGTGATGGATCCTATATCGAAAAGGTGCTTTTATATCATACATAACGCAAAGAACTTATCCTGAAAAGATCCGTCTTTTAAAACCAATAAAAATTACAACATGGAAGTAAACAAGAAGCAACCCCAAAATCACTAGATAAACTTAGAATTCCATGGACCTTCCGTCACTGAGCAAACAAACATGGAAATTAGGGAGTTTTCCGGTGCCTTTTTTCCCCCATGAGTTCTTAGCAGGTTTTGAGGGGATATTTTGACTTGTGTGGAGGTTTTTAGAGGGAAATGGAATCATCTCCATGCCTGAAAATCCTGCTGGTCGCAGAGACACAATTCACGTTGTCCACTTTTTCATTTTCTCTGGGAAACGCCATTTGCAGTCTAACATCCCCCCTTCCTCTGGGCTTTTCTCCCCGCTGCAGGCTGCCTGTCGGGGCTCCCCCAGCCCAAGAAGGTGTCCACGTCCTACGAGGAGAGGCGCAAGCAGGCCACGGCCATCGTGCTGCTGGGCGTCATCGGCGCCGAGTTCGGTGCCGAGATCGAGCCGCCCAAGCTGCTCACCCGGCCCCGCAGCTCCAGCCAGATTCCCGAGGGCTTCGGCCTCACCAGCGCTGGATCCAACTATTCCCTGGCCAGGCACACGTGTGAGTACCCCCAGGCCTCTCCTGCCTCCCGTGGTGACAGCGATGCCACCCCGTTCGTGCCAGTTCTCCCGAGAAAGAGCAGGATTAGGGGTGGGGAATGTGCAGGGAGAGGTTGCCAAGGAGTTGGCGCTGATGGAGCGAGCTGCTGGGATTGTGACGTGCTGCAGGCTCCTGCCAGGTGAGGCAGAGCACTTGCACTGCCTTGGTTTGATTTGTTCATGGTTGGTTGTCCCGTGGGCAGGGACACCTTCTGCTACCCCGGGCTGCTCCAAGTCCCACCCGAGTCAGCCTGGGACACTGCCAGGGATGAGGAACCCACAGCTTCTCTGGGCCAGCAGAAATCCATCCAAGGCCGGGTATTGCGCTGCCTTGCAGTGACGTGGAGCTGTGACTGTGTGCCTTTGGGAGAGGGTGGAATTCTCTATCTGTGCCCTTGCCTGGCACCTGCCTGAATCCCTGGGACCCTCACAACCCGTGCCCAGAGCTGTTCCTTGATAAGATGCCGCCCCAGGAGTTGCTGGCTGCAGATGCCCCGCGTGCCCCCCAAACTGCAGCTGCTGCTTTGCTTACAGAGTTAGTGGGCTGAGAAATGGGGCTGCTGTGGCCAGGGTATGGAAATGCTGGATCCCATGGATAATTCAGGGGCTTTCCCAGGCAGCTGCCATCCGTGGAGTTATTGATGAGCAGCTCTTTGCCCTTTGGCTCTGGCGGTGCTGCAGGTGACGCCGTGTCCGTGGAGTTGCTGAGATCTCCTGGGCGCTGGCCGGGGCCTCCTTCCAAAGGAGATGGCAGGCTCTCCGTGCTGCCAC
The DNA here is from genome assembly GCA_013397315.1 of Donacobius atricapilla. Lineage (NCBI taxonomy): Eukaryota > Metazoa > Chordata > Aves > Passeriformes > Mimidae > Donacobius > Donacobius atricapilla. The sequence goes on from WBMY01016360.1 coordinate 34,662, forward strand.
GTCCGTGTTCTGCGGGAGTCTGGCTTCAGTAAACCAGCCAGCAGTTCACTCCCTACCTCGGAGCCCTCTGCCATCATGGTGTCCCAAATTGCTGGCACTTTTGGGCAGGAGGGCAAGCAAGTGGAATTCCTGAACAGAAATAGAGATTTCCCTGGGTAATTGCGTGGGTTGTTCAGCTGGGGTACTGGGAAGGAATTCCTGGCTGTGAGGGTGCTGAGGCCCGGGCACAGGGTGCCCAGAGAAGCTGTGGCTGCCCCATCCCCTGGGTGAGGATTGCTCCCCCTAGGCCAGGTCCCTCCGAGCCTTGTCCAACCTGGCCTGGAGCAGTTCCAGACGGGAGGCGATTGGAATTGGGAAAAAAGCCAAAAATCTGACCATCATTATGCAAAAAACAAGTGATTTTTAATTTAGGCCTGAAAATATCTTGATTTGATGCATGAGAGAAGATCTGGAATAAAAACAAAAGACTAAAAATTCAGTGGGCCAGGAGCAGAAAGAGATGAAGGCATATGGAATTTTAACCCAGCTCTCCAAATTTCTGTCTCTCTCTGGATGATCAGGGGAAAAAAAACCTAGAAAGGGTCACAATCAAGTTAAATCCTATTCTTGGAGTCCATCATTTGGATTTAGTTGGATCTTGATCAGAGCTCTCAGTATCTCATTCCTGCCTGGGCTATTGATTTTCCTGAGCAAATAATTTCATTTTTTAAAATCCATTGGCAAACTGGGGATAACAAGGCTGCCTGGAGCTGTGTGCTCGCAGCGATTCCGCAAGGAAAGACATTTTGGGAATCCAGGGGCTTCTGTGCAGTGAAAAGAAGTGATGAATTTTAGCACTGGGGCACGTCTGGGTTAATAAAGTGACCCAAGGAGCAAATGTGCCAATGCAGAATGAAACACCTTGGATTAAAATTCTATTTTCATACCACTTTATGTAGGAATGGCATTCCCTGAGCCCCGGGACTGCCCGAGGAATTGTGCCCAGTGAGTCACACCTGAATTTTTGTCTAAGAACATCCATGGGCAGCAGCAAATCCGCGGCTCCGGGGATGCTCATCATCCTCCCAGGATATTCCAGCCCTGCTGTGCTGAGCTTTTCCAGGGCTAATTACCTCGTGGCTGCGCTGACTCTAATGTGACATGTTTATTGCCCTAACGAACAGCTCATTAGCACCGGGATGTTTTTGTCAATATTAATTCCTTCGGTTAACCGAGGCAAAGCTTTAAACAAAGATGTCCCGCGCGGGGACCCGGTGGCACCGGGACTTTGGGTCAGTCCTGCTGCTGCTGGTCTGGCTGAGGGGAAAGGTAGGAGTGTTTATTGGAGGCATCTTTTTAATAAGGTTTTGGGTTGGAGGTATAAAAAATCAACCTGCTGGCACGACAGGAGGGAATTTTGGGGGTTGTTTCGCACAGGTCGGGATTGGTCGGTGTGAATCAACTGGAAAAACGCCCTTGGCTTTTCCCAGGCCGAAAAACAACAGGAGGCTTGTTTAGTAAACAAAACCAGCAACTTGTTGAGGATGGTTCAAGAAAAACCTGATAAAATCAGTAATTATCTTTACCACAAGAAACGGTATCGAGGGGTAATAAATAATGATGGAGAGATAATGATAAATTCTCGGCGAGCGTTGCTTGCTTCAGCCCTCCTCCATTTATGTGTACATAATTGCTTTGATTTAAAAATAGCCTGTTAAATGAAATATTAATAAGTATTTCCAAAACGTGCAGAACCTGGCTGGGGATTTGGGATTGGTGAAGTTGTTTGGGCTGTTTCTCTCCCCTTCCCTCTTCAGCTCCATTTCTCAGGAACACTTAGGCATGTCCACTTCTCCTGTTTTTCCCCCCCCAAAATCCATTTAGCTTTATTTGTTAGGCAGTGAGGATACTGCGTTGGAGGGTGGCCCGGAGGGTGTCCCAGGGCAGGCTGGGCAGGGCTCGGAGCGAGCTGTGCCAGAGCAGCTGTGGCAGGGGTGGCACTGGGTGTCCTTAGGGCCCTCCCCGGGGCCCTGCAGCCCCCCTGACCCCGCCGTGCCCTCCCCTGCAGGCAAGGCGCTGACGTTCCTGCTGCTGCAGCCGCCCAGCGCGCGGCTGCCGGCGCACAGCACCATCCGCAGGACCGCCATCGACCTCATCGGCCGCGGCTTCACCGTCTGGGAGCCCTACATGGACGTGTCGGCCGTGCTGATGGGGCTGCTGGAGCTCTGCGCCGACGCCGAGAAGCAGCTGGCCAAGTGGGTACCTCCGGGCGGGCCCTGCCAGGCCTGGGCGTCCGGCGCTTGGCAGGAGGGTGGGATGAGCAGGGAGGGAGGGGCGAGGAGCTGTGGCTGCCCCATCCCTGCGAGTGTCCAAGGCCGGGTTGGACAGAGTGTGCAGCAGCCTGAGCTAGTGGAAGGTGTCCCCTGCCCATGACATCCCTGCGGTTCCTTTCAACCCTCACCATACCATGAAACACTTGTTGACAAACTCAGAATTTAAGTGGCACTTGCAATAAGGAGCTGGTTTAATCTCAGAAATGTTTGCAGATCCGTGTTGAGGGATCTGATTTTATTCTAAGGTCCATATTGTCCATTTTATGTAAGTTCTAATTTCCTCAACACATAAAGAATGAATCCTTGCCCTGTGTTGGCAGGAGAAGTATGGACAAATTGGATTACCAATTGCTGGTTTTTGTCTGAACTCCGGTCATTCCTTAGAGTGTGACAGGAGGCACCAGCACCTTTTCCCTTCCCAGAGCCTCTTCTAAGCCCCGCTTTATGTAAACCCTGACTTCCAGGATCCAAGTGACTGCGGTTCTTCAGCAAGTGTGATTCCACCCTTAGCTGTCAGGAAGATTAGTCTGGCTCTCCCCCCAAAGAGCAGGGAATAAATGAAAGGATCAGCGTGGAGCCTTGAGGAGCCCGGCGCAATTTTCCTCATGATAAATTGCATAATAAGCGCGAAAGCGTTTGCTTATTAATCCATAACAAGATTTAGATTGAAAATGGCCTGTTACGTTCCTGACAGATCCAGGATGGAGAGAGATGGAAGGAAATGGAGCAACAATGTGTGCAGGGGTTAAGTGTGGATCTCACCCTCCCGGAGCCCCGCTGAGCTCCCGCTTTGTGCCGGATTTGCCGTGGACACAATAACGGCACACAGCTGCCGGCGCCTCTCCCGGAGGTTTTATTAAAGAGCTTTTATGTCAAGCTTCTGCTTTTAGATAGAAAAGAAGAAATCACATTTATTGACCAGGAAAACGAGTGGGTTTCTTTTTTCCCTGCTGAATCAAGGGAATAGGCGAGCTGTTAGGCAAAACTCAGGTGTTTGGAACTCCTTCCCTTGCCCAGCTCATCCTTGGCTCCCGAAGCTTAGGCTGTGCCAGGAGAAACTGCTCAGTTGTGAGGCTAAAGAGTGTTTTCCCAGCATTTCTAGGCTTTGATGTCTTGGCCCAGATGATGAGAGGAATAATTTCTGGCTGTATTTTTGCTTTTTGAATCAAGCTAGCTTTCGTACAGATTTTCATGGAGTGGTTTGGATTGGAAGGGATTTTAAGGACCATCCCGTTCCATCCCCTGCCACAGGCAGGAGCACGTTCCACTAGTCCAGGTTGCTGCGAGTCCTGTCAAGCCTGGCCTGGGACAATTCCAGGGATGGGGCAGCGGCAGCTCCTCCGGGCACCGTTACAATCTGAAACCCCCAAATTGGAAAATCACCTCAAACCACTCCCTACGTTTTCCTCTGTGCCCTGGAGCAGCCTGACCTGGTGCAGTAGGATGGTCTGGATGCTCTTCCATTCCCATCCCCTGGCAGGGCTGGCCCCGAGCTCTCCCCACATCCTGCCAAGGAAAGGAATTCACTGAAAGCCTGTTGCTTTCCAGGAAAGCGCACACTTTGCCAGACATCCTGTAAGGAGAAACACTGCTAGCTTTGGGAGCCCCTGCAAAAGTTAACTGGGAGAGCTCCTTCCCTGGCTTATCCCTTTTCCGAGGAACACGTGGACAGTAACGCTTGGAAGTTGCATTTAGATGTGGTTTTCCAAGGAAAGGCCGATGGGGACATCACCTTTTGGAAGAGGCTTTATATAGTTCCACATTTTGGAGTTCTAATTCCTACAGTGGTGGTGAGGGATGGGAAAGGAAAAGAAACCAGCTGGGATTATAAACTCCTGCTATTCTCTTCCTGAAAAAATCAAAAGAGCACGGAGAAGAAGGAGGAACCCCTTTCCACAGGTTATCCAGAAAAATATGTGCCTGCCCCATCCCTGGAAGTGTCCCAGGCCAGGTTGGACCAGGCTTGGAGCACCCTGGGAGGGTAGAAGGTGTCCCTTGCCCCTAGCAGGGAGTGGAATGGGATGAGCCTTAAATCCCCTTGCAACCTAAACCAGCCTGTGATGCCGTGTCTGTACGTTTTGGGGAATTTTCGGATAACGTGCAGGGCACGTAGAAGTTTTATTTTTGCAGTTACTGGGTACTTAGCGCCTTATTGCTTTTTGCTTTTATCTTGTCACAGCAAGTCAAAGCCTTGAATTAAAGAGAATTACTCTGGTCAGGGGATTTTTCAGGCTATGTTTAAACTACTGTAAAAGACCAAACCATAAATCCTTGGGAAGACGCTCTGGGCTGGCCTGGGCCTCTGTGGGGTGATATGTATTCAGCACATACAGATAATTTGTTAACAAGGCCTTTTGCCCACTTTGGACAGATGCACTTACTGTTTTCAATCTTCATGGTTAATTATTCGATTTGGGGTTGATGCTGGAACACCCTGACTCCTAATCACCGCTCTTTGTTGGGAGTCCATTATATTGGAACTGCCGGAGTGCTCCCGCTGACCTTGAACTGACATTATAAGCTGGTTCTAATCTTTTCACTCCATATTTCTAACGCGGCTCTCCTTTGTGTGGCTCCCGTTTAGCATCACAATGGGGCTGCCCCTGAGCCCGGCGGCCGACTCGGCGCGCTCCGCTCGCCACGCGCTCTCCCTCATCGCCACCGCCCGCCCGCCCGCCTTCATCACCACCATCGCCAAGGAGGTGAGCACGGCCAGGGGCCAGGGGGGAAAGGAGGAGGCTCCCGGGCTCAGGAGGGGCAGCAGGGTGGGCACCGGCCCTGGCTGAGCATCCTCGGAGCTGGAGGATGGAGGGAGCTCAGCAGTGAGCAGCGAGGTGCTGCACTCAGGGTGGGGCTGGCTGATCTCCGAGGCCGCCTTAGAATCTGGGAGATGTTCTCCAGCTGGCACACCAAAGTGTTGGGCCGGCCAGAGCTGGCAGAGCCAGGAGCACGGAGAGCACCGGGATTCCTGGGAATGGGGCGGTCAGCGGTGGCTGGAGTTGCGCTGGCTCCCAGCGGGATTTGGGTTTTTGTGGTGTCCGTTGTTTGGGTCCTGAGCTCTCCCGTGGTTCTGGCTCTTTGCTGCCCCGTGTCTCGCTGTTTCCGTGCCTCCGTTCCCGAGCTCTGTGCGTGGTTTCTGACCCTTTGTTGCCCACCCCGTGTCCGTGCTGCCCACAGGTGCACAGGCACACGGCGCTGGCGGCCAACACGCAGTCGCAGCAGAACATCCACACCACCACGCTGGCCCGCGCCAAGGGCGAGATCCTCAGGGTCATCGAGATCCTCATCGACAAGATGCCGGCCGACGTTGTGGACCTGCTGGTGGAGGTGAGGCCTTGCCAGGGATCGGCCTGACTCCTCTCCAGGGGTTTATGGCCGTGAGGACTCTGAGTGTGGAGAGGATTTGCTTTACAGCAAAACAAAGTTGACTTGGTAAACTTTAAATTGCATTAAATAAATTGTGTTGTTGGGGAAAATACCCAAAGCAAAAGAAGGTCAGAGTCAGGCTGGACTCAGCTTGGAACAAGCTGATCTCTACTGGAAAGTGTCCCTGCCCTTGGCAGGCCTTGGAATGGGGTGACCTTCAGAACTTTAATTATGGAAGATAAAACACAGATTGTCAACTGATGGTAATTTTTGTTTCCAAGGTGATGGACATCATCATGTACTGCCTGGAAGGATCTCTAGTTAAGAAAAAGGGTCTTCAGGAATGTTTTCCAGCCATCTGCAGGTGAGCCCTTCCCCTGGGAATACTGTGAAGTAAATGATGGGATCACCAGCAGGATATATTTCCTAATTAAGAGTGCAACAGCCTGTTAGGTGACACAACAAAGAGTGAAAGGTGATTGAGAAAATGGAAGCATTTCCAGTATCTTTAAATGGAGACAAATATCCCAGTCATCCTCTTAAACTGGTCCAGCCAATAAATCCTAATAATCACCTGTCAGCCATTACGTTTTAATTTAATAACCTATTAAAATATTAAATAGTTTCAAGGAAAGAACAATTATCCTGTTGCCAGGTTGGATGCTGATGGAGATGGTCTCCCTCCTTCCTGATGCTTTAAGTGGCTTCCCTTAAAACATAAAGGGAAGGATAAATGGGAATTAGTGCCCAATCTCCCTATTCCTGTGTATATTTATAGCGCTGCAGTATTTTAAAATTCTCTGCAATTATTGGCAATATTTTCTGGTTATAGCCAGTGTAAAAATGATCCAGCACCCAGCGACAGCATGGTGGGAAGGAGGGAAATTGCCATCAGCTGGTAGCAAATGGGCAAATCTCTGCAGGGATTCCCAGTGGAAGCACTGGTACAGCCTCCCAGGGTTACTCCCCTTCTTGTCCCACTGTTCCTCATGCTGTGTTGTAGCACAGAATCACCCCGGGGTGCTGCTCCTCTCCCTTGGATCCCAGGAATGGGAAGGGCACACCTCAGGGAGGGACACACCGGCGTGCAAAGCCGCAGCTGAGCTGCACTTTCCCTTTTCCCTGCACAAAACTGGGGATTTTCTTCCTGCTCTTTTGTTCCTTATTGGTTTTCCCCTGTTTTTCATCCTGCTTTTCCTTCCCAGCTGCTATCCTGCAGTGCAGAACGTGTCTGGTACCTGCATGAGAGCAGTTGCTATGGCACTGGGAATCCCAAGGAACAGGAGAGAAGTCTGAAGCCCTAAATATGCTCAGCAAGATGTTTTTTGAGACTGATTCCAGATATTTCTGGCAGATTTGGGTAGAGGAAAATTTACCTGCAAAATTCCAACGTAATTCGGAATGCCGTCGGCCCCTTCGCAGGTCTGCTCTCCCTGTGATAAGGCACAGTGATGTCCCCTAGGATCTGAATTTGCAGTGAGGATTTAGTATCTTTTGGGTTTCAAGGTGTTGCAATTCCTTGGATTTTGCAGCTGTTGGCATTCCAAGAAATGCCACGTGGTCACACTGGGTGTTCAGGATTATTGCAGGCTTTACCCCAAGGGTGTTATTGCAGTAGAGAGTGTTTGATGGCAAATTTCCCTCTTCCTTTTTCTTTATGCTCATCAAACATTGATGAGTTTGCTCATTCCTCCTTCCACTTCCCTTCCCTTCCCTGTGACTTTCACGGGCAATGCCCTGAAGTCACACAAGGGTGTCCGATGGGCACTTGACCACTGGATTTCCAGCTTTACTGGGCACAAAGAAAATACACCCACGGCCATCCAGGGACCTGGTGATTATCCCCTAGACTATGCCCCAAGAAATAAAGCTGATAGATAAATCTGATCAGATTCCGTGGTAACATCCCGACCATCGGTGGTTTGTAACCGAACCTCTGCTCCAGCCCTTAACTAATGATGCAGTGGCATCCCAGGCGAGTTCAATCTCCCAGTCTCACCTTGTTTTCCCTGCTCCCCTCAGGTTCTACATGGTGAGTTACTACGAGCGCAGCCACCGCATCGCCGTGGGAGCTCGCCATGGCTCCGTGGCGCTCTACGACATCCGCACCGGCAAGTGCCAGGTAAGGACTGGAGTGTGGGAATTCCTGCCCACCTGGGAATTCCTGCCCGCCTGGGAGCTGCTGGCTGCACAGAGCTCTGCCTCTCCTGTGTGCTGAGCTGCTGGAACACTGCAGAGCACCGAGGGGATCAATGGTTTCAATGAAGGACTGAGGGATGTTGGGTCCTGCTGGCCCCATTCCCCGGGACTGGATTAATAAGGAAAACCTCAGGCTTATCTCCTAATCAGAAGGTTTGGGAGTTATTTCCCCACAAATTCCGATTTACTCCATGCTGGGGAATATTCACAGCACTTGGTTCCTTACTTTTCTTCATAATCTTCCACATAAACCGTGGAAAACAGAGGTGGGGGTGACCAAAGAGACTCCCAGGATAGGCCAGGTGCTTTTCAGGTTTAATTATCATTCATGAGATACAAAAATTTTCCAGATAAATTGCTGTGGGGCAGCACCATCTATTGGATACAGATTCCTGCCTCCAAATCCGATTTTATATGTATTTTCTCACAGCTGCAGATTTTTCTGGCTGCTCAAAAACATGGAATAATTTGAGGATTGTGCAGCTGAAAAAGTTGTGTCACTGTACAAAAGCGTTGGATTTTAATTTCCTTTCCTGTGAGGGGTTTTGGGATCCTGAAAAGCATTTTGGGGTTGGGCTTTTTTTTCCCCTTCCAGGTAATTTTAATTTTTTAAAGAAAGGTGAACTGAGAAATTACTTGGTATGATCAACAGGATGATGGATACCAAAAAATCCCCCTTTTTAACAGAACATCAATCAGCATTTATCTAGGATGGGGTTTCCCCTCAGTACAATTTACCACATTAATAGCTTGCATTATGACTCTTCCAAATGCACATGCTGTAATCGAGTTTTCCATAATCCACTCTCAAAAGCAGATTGCTTCTCCTCCTTTATTAGACCCTCTCTGAGCTGCTGCTGCTGCCCATGTGGGCCACGTTGCCTTGGGCTCCATGAGCGTTTTGGTGGCCCTGGGAGCCGGGCAGTGCCCTCCCATGGCAGGATGGATTTGTCCTCCAGCTGTTGGCAGCTCCCAGGGATCCCAGGGCCGGGCTCTTGGTGATTCCCACAAGGTCCCTGAGAGGTATTGACCCGAGGCGCTCGCTGCCGCTGCCTTGCTCAGCCCGTCTCCATGACAGTCCCCAGAACCTGCCCCAGCGCCCCGTGCCTCTGGCAGCCGGCTCGTCCTCAGCCGGAGCTTCTCCCTCTAGGAGCCGCTCGGGAAACAGGTTTGTCCCCCGTTCCAGGGAGGGTCCATGCCCTGCCCTCCGGTTCTGTCCCACACGGCAGCAACAGCCTTCTCTGTTCCCCTCCATATTCCCCCTCCATAATCCCCCTCACACATTCTCCCTCACACATTGCCCCTCCATGTTCCCCCTCACATATTCCTCCTCCATACTCCACCTCCATATTCCCCCTCACGCATTCCTCTTCCATACTCCCCCTCATATTCCCACTCACACATTCCTCCTTCATGTTCCCCCTCACTCATTTCTCCTCCATGTTCCCCCTCACTCACTCTCCCTCAGACATTCCCCCTCCTACATTCCTCCTCCATGTTTCCCCTCACACATTCCCCCTCCATGTTCCTGCTCCGTGTTCCCCCTCTCCCATTCCCCACAGAGGTGATAGGAATTCCATTCTGAAGCTCAGAACCCCTTAACAAGCCAGCTGAACTCCATTCTAACGTTGGCAATAAAGAGCTGTAGTGTTTGTTGTGCTTTCCTTAGCTGGAGAGGCGGTGGGTTATCTGAAATCCCAAAGTGCAGGGTGTTCCTCTCTGGGTATTGGGGTGAGGGCTCTGGCTGAGGCTTTCCCAGCGGTGTGGTGTGTGCCAGGTGCCCCACAGGCTTCAGGTATGATTTGATCCGGGGATTTGAGCTCATCCCACATCTCTCTGCCACCCAGGACGCTGCTTGCCTTTAAACAGCCACCCCTGGCTGGTGATTTTCCCTCCCGCTCTGTGACTTTGAGTGTGGTTGGTTCTCCCTGTTGGGAGCGCCAGGGGATGCGGTGGTTCTGAGGCTGACCCAGAGGGGTGTTGATGTTTAGGGGGACGGCTCTCACAGGATTCGGGGCGCTCCTGCGTCAGACAGGCCCAGACCTCAGGTAAGGCGAAGGTGAAACGTGAGCAGCCTCCCAAAAGCAGGTGGAGCTCCCCTCAGCGCCATCCAGCAGCACAAGCCCATGATGACTATTGATTCCTTCCTGCCCAGCTTCTCCCTGGCTCTGGCCTTGACGTGCGCTGCTCCAATAAGGCTCCATCTTGATCAGGGGCCGAGATGAGATCCTGGGATTTGATAAAGATAATTGATGCTTCACAGGGAATTGGAAAACAGTTCCCAGAGCAGCAGCTCCACCTGGAAATGCGCCCTTTGTCTTCCCGGCGTGAAACTGCCCGGCCACGAGCCAAACACACGGGATTAAGCACATTTTAGCCCAAAAATAAGCCACTTGGATTAATAATTGCTACTCTAATTAATTTATAACAGTATTAAAAGGATTAGGCAACAGGATTAAGGTAGCATTGAGCACAAGCTCTATTTGCCCAATTAAACATGGAAATAATACTAAATTCCAACCAAATTATTAATATTTTGTGGAAGATTCCTAATGATTAACAGACAGTTAAAAATCCTGCACTGAAAGGTGCAGTAACATGGGAAAATACTGATGCTATAGACTGCTATTTTATATATCCAATTAAACCTAAAATCAGACTGGAGAGAGAGATTGCAGGTAACAGAATTTGAGGATACCTGATAGTTGATTCGGGGATGATGGAAAAATATTCATATTTTCTCGGGTAAATTCCTGCTGAGTACCAGACTCTGACCCAAAGTCCCCCAATTAATTCCTCAGTACAGATTATTTAATTATCTTCTTTTCCTTTAGGAACATATTTGGGTCTACAAGGAGAGAGTCTGAAATATTCCATTTTTATTGATTAAATCTTGGGATTCATCATAAATATTTAGAGCTGCATTTCAGAAATACATGTAATTTTTGTACCTAAAACCTGGGTCATTTGCACCGGAAGATTAAAGAGAAACCCAAGTTATTTTGGGTTTATTTCAAAGCAAAAACTACTTTTAAGCCTGGGCTGGAATCAATAATGTTTGGTCCTGGGTCCTTCCAGAATTAAAATCCCAGCAATCCGAGCATTAATTGGATTGTGCAGGCCTGATTTCATTTCAGTCCTGGATGCCTTGGCAAAGTTTGATTTATGTGGAAGGCAGAAAAGGATTTAATATTCCATTTGGAATGAATCGTGGCTTGCCTTAATTAATTACGGAGTAAAAGCTGCTGTGCTTGAAAGGTGCTCACCCTGCCATGCACACCGGCACTGCCAAGGCCAGGTGAGGCAGGAGAGCCTGGTCACCGCAAAGGACATCCCTCCATCTCAGAGAAAAGGTGATGACTGAGGGTCACCTGAACGGGATGAGCCGGAGGCCTTTGCTAAACACGCCCAATACCAGATGAAGGGGTTTTCATTAACTGATTTATTAAATGAAATGATTAAAGGTGCTGAAAGTGCTGTGAGTTACCAGAGACTTCCATGACATTGCTTCCAGAAGAGGGGATTCTTTTGGAATGTTCTCGGTGAGAACATTCTCCCTTTCTGCTCTCCGTGGCTTTTCGTCCGTGGCTCCCCGCTCCTCCCGGGAGGGGCTGCAGCGTCACCTCCCTCAGCTCCCCCTGACCCTCCCTGGCTGCTCGGGGTCCCGTGCAAAGCTTGGAGCTGACGGCTCCTGGCACCATTCCCAGGCTGGGCGCTGCCGGGGCTCTGCTGCAGGAGTTCTTGCCCCTTTTATTTAAGGAACCCCCGGCATTTGGAATGAGAAATATCAGCTTATCAAGGGGGTCAAATATTAAGTGGGTGTCTCTGGGAGGGCCTTATCAATTAGAAATACGCATTTAGTGATACAAAATTGATCCAGTGTGGGGTTTTTTACGTCCCCTTTAGTGGAATATTGCAGTTCAACTGAGACTTTCCCGAAGACTGGACTTGGAATTAGTTTGGAATTATTGGAATAGCTCGAGTGTGTCCTGTGGTGCAGGGGGCAGGTGCCGAAGCTCCCATTACAAACCTGGGCAGAGGGAAGCTGGAAGCAGCTTCAGACAGGATTAAGACTATTTCCAAACTGGTATCACCCCGATTTCCCCGGATTTCCACCCACCCTGAGTTCGTACAAGTGCTCAGGAGCCGAGCAGCTCCTGGGGTAACTGGCAGTGTTTGGAATGAGCAGCAGTAATCCCTGCCTCACTTCCTCGTGGAAAACACGGTGAAAATCCTGGCTGGAGAGGATTAGCATCAATTAGAGAAGCACTTCCTTTAAATAACAAAGCAGCTGGATTCCCTGAAGGATTTGTACTTCTTGGAACGTATTCCAGGAGTAAAAAGAGCAACAAGTGTGCTGCTCCTATTGATTTCTACCTTTGTCTCACCAAAACATGTTTTATTGACAAGTATTCCGCGCTTGTTAAGTGCTAAAGAGTGGGATGGGGCTAGATGTGGGATCAGCTAATTAAGTGTGGGGATCCCATTAAAGAGAGGGATTTGGGGTTCACTCTAATTAATTAATAAATTAGTGGGTTCTTAATACATCAGGCTCATTCCAGGTGCACAGACTGAGCAGAGGAGCACTGCTAATGCTGATGCAGCAGGGAGTGGGATTTTCCAGGAGAAAACCCTGTGGCATCTTGGATTTAATCGAGACTGGGGCTTTTTGGGGGTCCTGCTGTGGGAGAAGAGCTCGCTGGGGAGACGTTGCCGTGGGCTGCCAGGTCCCGGGTCTCCCACATGGCTGTTGTCTCCCGTTCCCAGACCATCCACGGCCACAAAGGAGCCATCACCGCCGTGGCTTTCGCGCCCGACGGCCGGTACCTGGCCACGTACTCCAACTCCGACAGCCACCTCTGCTTCTGGCAGGTGAGGACAGTGCCCGGCCCTGCCTCTGTGGCCTCGGCTGACTCGGGAGTGGCAGTTTAGCCCTTCCTTCCAAGCATTCAGTTGGTTCAGCGAGGACAAAATCCCAAGGGGAGGAGGTCACAGCTGCCCTGGGCTTGGAGCAGCCTGGACTCGTGGAAGGTCCCCCTGCCCGTGGCAGGGCTGTGGAATGAGGTGATCCTAAAAATCCCTCCCGACCCAACGTAAGGGGTTAAACCTCCTCGGTGCGGTTCTCAAATGTGACCTCGTGTGCCGGTGATTTTTCCCTTCCGTGTCCTGTTCGGCACGATTATTAATGCAGGAAAATCAGGGACATTAGTCATCCTAAAAGGGTTATTACTCAAGATGATTTAAATTGTGAAAATGTCAGCGGGGCTCGCACACTGCTGGCTCGGGATGCCGTGATTTACACCCCTGACACCGCTGCGCTGCCGAGGAGAGCCGAGAGGGGCTGGTGGCACCCGGGACGCAGGACGTGGCAGCAGCAGTAAAACACCCCGGGCTTTGCCAGGGGCTCCCGGGGACAGAAATCCCAGGGGATGGAGAGGGATGTCCCGAGGGGTTGGCTCAGAGGATCTGTTTTCAGAATGTGGAGCTGGCACCAGCAATGCTCGGCCTGTTTTCCCAAGAGTGGAACCCCAGAGATCCCTGGAAGTGTCCAAGGCCGGGGCTTGGAGACCCTAGTGGGAAGTGGGGATGGATGGGTGGGACTGGGTGAGCTCCGAGGTCCCTTCCCACCCGCAGCATTCCCCGATCCCTCGGGGCGGCCTCCTGCCCTGCTCCCGGTGCTCTCTGGGGTGTGGGAAGTTGGGGGGAGCCCCGGGCTGAGGCGGCGCGTCCCCGCAGATGAACACCTCTCTCCTGGGAAGCATCGGCATGCTCAACTCGGCGCCCCAGCTGCGCTGCGTCAAGACCTTCCAGGTGCCGCCGGTGCAGCCGGCGTCGCCCGGCTCCCACAACGCGCTCCGGCTGGCCCGGCTCATCTGGACCTCCAACCGCAACGTCATCCTCATGGCCCACGACGGCAAGGAGCACCGCTTCATGGTCTAGGTGGGCCTGGGCCTTCCCGGGGCTGGGGGGCTGAGCTGGGGGGCTCTGCCGGGAGCTGAGGGGG